>WNWK01004276.1:0-17500 GCA_009830355.1 Cherax destructor | reverse complement strand
ACAGCAGCAGTAGCAACAGCAGCAGCAGCAACAACAACAGTGCAGCAACAGGTGCAGGAGCAACAAGCAGTAGGGAACAACCACAGCAGCAACATCAGTAGCAACAACAGGCAGCATCAACAACACACAACCACAGCAGAACAGAGCAGCAGCATACTGAGCAGGTAGAAGCAGCACAGGAGCAACCAGCAGGAGCCACAGCAGAGTAGCAACAGCGAGAGCAACAGCAGCAGTAGACAACAGCAGAAGGAAGCAACAGCAGCAGCAACAACAGCAGCAGCATCAACAACAGCAACTACCACAGCAGCAACAACAGCAGCAGGAGTAACAGCAGCAGTAGCAACAGCAGCAGCAGCAACAACAACAGTAGCAGAAGCAGCAGGTGGAAGAGAAAAAGGGGGTTGGGGTAATCACTCCCTCAACCTGGAGTCGATGTGTTGAGTCCATCAGTCTTGATAAAAATACAACATATGCTGGGAGAAGTGACTTATATACTGCAGTCAGGTGAAGCCAAGCCACCGAGGAAGCCACCAAGGAAGCCACCGAGGAAGCCACCGAGGAAGCCACCGAGGAAGCCACCAAGGAAGCCACCGAAGAAGCCACTGAAGAAGACACCGAGGAAGCCACCGAATAAGCCATTAAAGAAGCCACCGAGGAAGACACTGAGAAAGCCACCGAAGAAGCCACTGAGAAAGCCACCGAGGAAGCCACTGAGGATGCCACTGAGGAAGCCACTGAAGAAGCCACCGAGGAAGCCACTGAGGAAGCCACCGAGGAAGCCACTGAGGAAGCCACTGAGGAAGCCACTAAGGAAGCCACTGAGGAAGCCACCGAAGAAGCCACTGAGGAAGCCACTGAGGAAGCCAGAGGAAGCCACCGAGGAAGCCACTGAGGAAGCCACCGAGGAAGCCACTGAGCAAGCCACTGAGCAAGCCACTGAGCAAGCCACTGAGCAAGCCACCGAGGAAGCCACTGAGGAAGCCACTGATGAAGCCACCGAGGAAGCCACCGAGGAAGCCACTGAGGAAGCCACTGAGGAAGCCACCGAGGAAGCCACTGAGGAAGCCACCAAGAAGCCACTGAGGAAGCCACCGAAGAAGCTACTGAGGAAGCCACTGAGGAAGCCACTGAGGAAGCCACTGAGGAAGCCACTGAGGAAGCCACTGAGGAAACCACTGAGGAAGCCACCGAGGAAGCCACTGAGGAAGCCAACGAGGAAGCTACTGAGGAAGCCACTGAGGAAGCCACTGAGGAAGCCACCGAGGAAGCCACTGAGGAAGCCACTGAGGAAGCCACCGAGGAAGCCACCGAGGAAGCCACCGAGGAAGCCACTGAGGAAGCCACCGAGGAAGCCACTGAGGAAGCCACCGATGAAGCTACTGAGGAAGCCACTGAGGAAGTCACTGAGGAAGCCACTGAGGAAGCCACTGAGGAAGCCACCGAAGAAGCTACTGAGGAAGCCACTGAGGAAGCCACTGAGGAAGCCACTGAGGAAGCCACTGAGGAAGTCACTGAGGAAACCACTGAGGAAGCCACCGAGGAAGCCACTGAGGAAGCCAACGAGGAAGCTACTGAGGAAGCCACTGAGGAAGCCACTGAGGAAGCCACCGAGGAAGCCACCGAGGAAGCCACCGAGGAAGCCACTGAGGAAGCCACCGAGGAAGCCACTGAGGAAGCCACCGATGAAGCTACTGAGGAATCCACTGAGGAAGGCACTGAGGAAGCCACTGAGGAAGCCACTGAGGAAGCCACTGAGGATGCCACCGAGGAAGCCACTGAGGAAGCCACCGAAGAAGCTACTGAGGAAGCCACTGAGGAGGCCACTGAGGAAGCCACTGAGGAAGCCACTGAGGAAGCTACTGAGGAAGCCACTGAGGAAGCCACTGAGGAAGCCACTGAGGAAGCCACTGAGGATGCCACCGAGGAAGCCACTGAGGAAGCCACCGAAGAAGCTACTGAGGAAGCCACTGAGGAAGCCACTGAGGAAGCCACTGAGGAAGCCACTGAGGAAGCCACTGAGGAAGCCACTGAGGAAGCCACTGAGGAAGCCACTGAGGAAGCCACTGAGGAAGCCACTGAGGATGCCACCGAGGAAGCCACTGAGGAAGCCACCGAAGAAGCTACTGAGGAAGCCACCGAGGAAGCCACTGAGGAAGCCACTGGCTGGCAAAACTTTTACACATTAAAGACACTTAAGTGTTGTACAGGTGTTACATGTGTCTCATCCATCAACTTGTTGGGTTTTAAAACCATTTATATAATACTTAATTAACTATAGTGTTGTAGACCAGGTAGTGTTTCTTAACCTGCAATGGTAGTGTTGTAGACCAGGTAGTGTTTCTTAACCTGCAGTGGTAGTGTTGTAGACCAGGTATTGTTTCTCAACCTGCAGTAGTAGTGTTGTAGCCTAGGTAGTATTTTTTAGCCTGCACTGTTAGTGTTGCAGGCCGAGGCAATCTCACAGCCTTCGCTTACAGTGTTGTAGGTCAGGCAGATCCTCTGAGCCTGCAGTGTAGTTGCAGGTCGTGGTAGGCTCTCACAGAGTGAAACAATCGAGGTATTTACAGGACAATTGTACTGTAGACCAGTTGTGCATTCTCCCTTGCACCACTTAACTGGAACTCTTCCCTGGCACCCCTCCCTGGCACCCTCATTAGCACCCCTCCCTGGCACCTCTTCCTGGAACTCTTCCCTGGCACCCCACCCTGCCACTTCTCCCTGGCATACCTCTCATTTGCACCCCATCCTAACACCCCCTTCTTAGCGCCCATCTTTCGCACCCCTCCCTGGCATTCCATCCTTGGCATCCCTCCCTGGCATTCCATCCTTGGCATCCCTCCCTGGAACCCCTCCTCAACACTCCTCCCTGGCATTTCATCCTTGGCATCCTTCCCTGGCACCCCTCCCAAGCTCCCTTCCCTGGCACCCCTCCTTGGCATTTCCTACTTGGAACCCCTCCCTGGCACCCCTCCCCTGCACGCCTCCCTGGAACCCCTCCCTGGCACCCCTTCCTGGCACTCAAGACGCCTGACACACATTTGACACATTTCACACACCTGACATATACCTGAGACACATTTAGTGTAACCCAGGCGGTAGATTCCACCATGTGTACTCACCTAGTTGTGGTTGCAGGGGTCGAGACATAGCTCCTGGTGTGTGTGTGTGTGTGTGTGTGTGTGTGAGAGAGAGAGAGAGAGAGAGAGAGAGAGAGAGAGAGAGAGAGAGAGAGAGAGAGAGACAGACAGACAGACATACAGACAGACAGACAGACAGAGACAGAGAGAAAGAGAGAGAGAGAGGGAGAGAGAGAGAGAGGGAGAGAGAGAGAGAGATGGTATTAATGGAAGGCAGGTGGTGTTAGGGATAAAGCTGGAGTAAGTTTGTGACATGTACAGTGACCTGGTTCCTGTCTCCTCTCTATCTCTCACGTTCTCAATTTCCATTTCCCTTCCTTTGCCCCCCCTCCCCTTTGTTTCCCCTCCCTCAGTTTTCACCTCCATCTCACTCGTTTCCTTCCTCTGCCTCCCTCCTTATTACTCCCTCTCCCTCCTACCTCCTCTCTCCCTCCTACTATTACACCAATCAGCCGGGCCTGCAGGGAAAGGCTGGCCACGTCCATCTCACCTCTACTCTCAGAAAGCAATTACCTTTCCTGCCTGCACTGCAGAACTAAACATTCACTCACTTTCACTTCTATTTTAACTTATTCTCTCATAAGACCCGCGAGATTCACAGGTTTTATTCTTGATGGGACGGCTGAGTTGATCAGACGATTCTGAACGTAAGAAGTAACTCAGAATCTGACCAAGGAAGGTGAGTCCCGGGAGATTCAGTTGTGAAGGCGCGATCTTCCCGGCCCTGCTCGGGCCGGGAGCTGCGGGGAAGAGAGTGTTAAAAGGAAGATTCACTGCCACTCAAGCTTTCCTAAGTTATAAACACTGTTTTTTTGTTTTATCTTTAAAATAAGAGCGGTGCGGGACTACCCTATTATATATATTAGTTATATTCTGGGAACACCCGCAGTGTGAGTCTACACTATATTATATGATAGTTACATTGTGGGAACACCCGCAGTGTTGGGGTGCGCACAGTGTGAGATTACAATTTTTTTACACGCAGAGAGCGCGGGTGTCCTGGTTGCAAGGGAGAGAGATGACAAACATTGGCAATATGCTGTTGATACCATGCTTGAACTGATAGTTATATATGTTGCAAGGGAAAGCGGCTGTGTTTGCCATTTAGGTTACATCACACAGGATGAGTTGCGTACACGAGGTAATGAAAGCTGTCAGCCTGAGGTGGGAGAGTCCAGCAGGGCGGTGGTGAGCCTGTGAATACCATCGTTGGGATTGAGGGAGAGGGGCGAAGGATAGAGGGGAAGGACAGAGGGGAAAAGATAGAAGGGGAAGGGCTTGAGGGGAGAATGTGTGGTGTGATCTGTCTACCTTTCCCTAGGTATAGCAGGGGAAACAAACACACACACACACACACACACCACGTAAAGAAAGAAATTAAAGCTAAATCCAAACAAAAAAAACTTGCTTAAATTCATCAACTTTAAATACAAGCCACGTGAATAAGACGATAAAGTTTCACATTGAGGAGGACTTCAAGGATCATTAGATATCCTTGAAGGGGACCCTCAAGTGGTTGCCAGAATTGTTTTTGTTGATGCAAGTACAACTAATGTGATATTTTATTGTGGCAACGTTTCGATCTCCAGGAGCTTTTTTCAAGCCGTCACGGCTTTACAAAGCTCTTGAGTCATTTTACCTAACATATTGTCGGTAATTCTATCAACATTATTACAGAGTTGTTTTTCTTATTTTTTTTTTTATCCCTTCAACTTTTCGCTTTTTATTTCGCTCTTAACATGAGGTCTCATCCGATTAAAATTTCCTGCTGGTGTACGGTAACTTGGACAAAATTTTAGGAACAAGTGGCCTGTGCAGGTTGTTGCAGTTTGTTGTGTAAAAGGATGGAATTTTTGAATGGGAATTATTCACCAGGATTTTTTTTTTTCTTTCAACAGGGCAGAGAGTTAACCTGTATTTTTACATGGAGGCTCTTGAGATGTTGGAGGGACGACGTGAGACGCAAAAGTCCAGCGTCCTGGCAGTCAAAAGTATTGCTTCATTCACCTTGACAACTCTCCTGGTCACGAGCCGCTGTCTATCCAGCGTTTTCTAGCCAAAAATATGGCGGTGGTCGCCCACTCTCTGTCCTCCCCACTTCTAGCACTCTGTGACTTCTTTCTTTTTCCAAAAATAAAAATGACACTCAATGGGTGGGGTGGGGGTTACGTTTTACCACGTGGAGGAGATTCAAGCAAAATCATAGGCCGTGCTAGGCGCTGCTAGAAAAGAATTCCAGAAATGTTTTGGCGCTGAATCAGAGTATTTAGTCTCCCAAGGGTAGTATCTCCAGGGAGACAACTTTGACAAGGTGATTAGGTAAGCCTATATATTTTTTCCATGGCAGTCCGGGAATTTTTTTATAGCCCTGTTATTTGTTCAATGTTTAGGAAGTTAGTTTTTAGCTGTTTAGTGTTATTTGTGATTGTTTTGTGTTGGTTAATTTATATGCATGTGCAGCAGATGACTGTCTAGCCTCAGTGTGTGTCCAGCCTTAGTCAAGGGGAGATGTGGCTTAACTCGCTCTGGATTGTCACCATTACCTTGACCTGGGGTTGATGTGTAAGGACATGGTTCAGCGCTGGAGGACTGGAAACGTCCGGTGACCTACTTGAAAAGAGGTTGGAACATTCCTGAAATTAAATGCTCACAGATTGTATATGAACTATGTAGTGGTGTCAGGCAAGGGATGTGTTTGGTTATTCTTGCCCCGGGTGTCGGTAAATTGTGACTATGGGTCAAAATTACAATGATGATGTATGAGTTGTATTAGTTATAGAGATGTTAGGTAAGTTAGTGTGCCTAACTACCGTAAATTACGAACTACTGGGAGTATAACTGAACAAGTCTAGGGTGTGCATTTTCATTTCCCTGATTGTGGATATTATAATTATTAATGGGAGGGGACTTTTGATAATTCATTTTTTCACTAAATAATTATGCTAACATTCATATATTAATTATTATGATAACATATGGTGGTGGCTGTTTTAGCTGATCATTACTGGCAGTGAATAAAATTTATGAATGATTATTATATTGATCTTATTTTCGTCAACCATTCAGGTTATTGATGACAGAATTATTAATAATTGCTGGCTACTTTATTCATATAATATATATATATATATATATATATATATATATATATATATATATATATATATATATATATATATATATATATATATATATATATATATATATATATATATATATGATGTAAATGGGGAACCATTAATTGAGCTATGTGTAGAAAGAGGTTTGGTAATAAGTAATACATATTTTATGAAAAAGAGGATAAATAAATATACAAGGTATGATATAGCACGTAAGGAAAGTAGTTTGTTGGATTATGTATTGGTGGATAAAAGGTTGATGAGTAGGCTTCAGGATGTACATGTTTATAGAGGGGCAACGGATATATCAGATCATTATTTGGTTGTAGCTACAGTTAGAGTAAAAGGAAGATGGGACAAAAAGAAAATGGCAACAGCAAGTAAGAGAGAGGTAAAAGTGTATAAACTAAGGGAGGAGGAAGTTAGGGTGAGATATAAGCAACTATTGGCAGAAAGGTGGGATAGTGCAAGTAGGAGTAGTGGTTGGGTTGAAGAGAGTTGGGATAGTTTTAAAAATGCAGTATTAGAATGTGGGGCAGAAGTTTGTGGCTATAGGAGGGTGGGTGCAGGAGGAAAGAAGAGTGAGTGGTGGAATGAAGAAGTAAAGGGTGTGATAAAAGAGAAAAGGTAGCTTATGAGAGGTTTTTACAAAACAGAAGTGTTAATAGAAGAGCAGAGTATATGGAGAGTAAAAGAAAGGTGAAGAGAGTGGTGAGAGAGTGCAAAAGAAGAGCGGATGAAAGAATGGGAGAGGCTCTGTCAAGAAATTTTGCTGAAAACAAGAAGAAATTTTGGAGTGAGATAAACAAGGTAAGAAAGCCTAGGGAACGAATGGATTTGTCAGTTAAAAACAGAGTAGGGGGGTTAGTAGATGGAGGAGCTGGAGGTATTGGGTAGATGGCGGGAATTTTTGAGGAACTTTTAAATGTCGATGAAAAAGGGAGGCGGTAATTTCATGTACTGGCCAGGGGGGTACAACATCGTTTAGGAGTGAAGAAGAGCAGGATGTGAGTGTGGGGAGGTGCGTGAGACATTACGTAGAATGAAAGGGGTAAAGCAGCTGGAATTGACGGAATCATGACAGAAATGTTAAAAGCAGGGGATTATATAGTGCTGGAGTGGTTTGTATTTTTGTTTAATAAATGTATGAAAGAGGAAGGTACCTAGGGATTGGCAGAGAGCATGTATAGTTCCTTTATATAAAGGAAGGGGGATAAAAGAGAGTGTAAAAATTATAGGGAATAAGTTTACTGAGTATACCAGGTAAAGTGTATGGCAGGGTTATTATTGAAAGAATTAGAGGTAAGACAGAGAGTAGGATTGCAGATGAGCAAGGAGGCTTTAGAGTGGGTAGGGGATGTGTAGATCAAGTGTTTACAGTGAACATATATGTGAACAGTATTTAGATAAAGGTAGAGAAGTTTTTATTGCATTTATAGATTTAGAAAAGGCATATGATAGAGTGGATAGGGGAGCAATGTGGCAAATGTTGCAAGTGTATGGAATAGGTAGTAAGTTACTGAAGGCTGTAAAGAGTTTTTATGAGGATAGTGAGGCTCAGGTTAGGGTGTGTAGGAGAGAGGAGATTACTTCCCGGTAAAAGTAGGTCTTAGACAGGGATGTGTAATGTCACCATGGTTGTTTAATATATTTATAGATGGGGTTGTAAAGAAGTAAATCCTAGGGTGTTGGGGAGAGGGGTGGGATTAAATTATGGAGAATTAAATGCAAAATGGGAGTTGACACAGTTACTTTTTGCTGATGATACTGTGCTTATGGGAGATTCTAAAGAAAAGTTGCAAAGGTTAGTGGACGAGTTTGGGAGAGTGTGTAAAGGTAGAAAGTTAAAAGTGAACATAGATAAGAGTAAGGTGATGAGGGTATCAAACGATTTAAATAAAGAAAAATTGGATATCACATTGGAGAGAGGGATTATGGAAGAAGTAAATGTTTTCAGATATTTGGGAGTTGACGTGTCAGCGGATGGGTTTATGAAGGATGAGGTTAACCATAGAATTGATGAAGGAAAAAGGTGAGTGGTGCATTGAGGTATCTGTGGAGACAAAAAACGTTATCCATGGAGGCAAAGAAGGGAATGTACGAAAGTATAGTGGTACGAACACTCTTATATGGGTGTGAAGCATGGGTTGCAAATGCTGCAGCAGGGAGGAGGCTGGAGGCAGTGGAGATGTCCTGTCTAAGGGCAATGTGTGGTGTAAATATTATGCAGAAAATTCGGAATGTGGAAATTAGGAGAAGGTGTGGAGTTACTAAAAGTATTTGTCAGAGGGTGAAGAGGGGTTGTTGGGGGTGGTTTGGTCATTTAGAGAGAATGGATCAAAGTAGAATGACTTGGAGAGCGATAAATCTGTAGGGAGGAAGGGGGTAGGTCGTCCAGAAAAGGTTGGAGGGAAGGGGAAAGGAGGTTTTGGGCGAGGGGCTGACTCCGCAAGCATGTGTGAGCGTGTTAGATAGAGGAATGGAGACGAATGGTTTTTGGGACATGACGATCTGTTGGAGTGTGAGCAGGGTAACATTTTGTGAAGGGATTCAGGGAAACCAGTTAATTGATTTATTTGGACTTGAGTCCTGGAAATGGGAAGTACAATGCCTGCACTTTAAAGGAGGGGTCTGAGATAGTGACAGCTGGGAGGGACTTTTCTCAGCTGTCGTATCTGAGCTCCTCTGCAAAGACAGTGATTATGTATGAGTGTGGTGAAAGTGTTGAATGATGATGAAAGTATTTTTCTTTTTTGGGGATTTTCTTCTTTTGGGTCACCCTGCCTCGGTTTGGAGACGGCCGACTTGTTGAAAAAAATATATATATGTCGTGCCGATTAGGTAAAACTGGTCAATTAGCAAGAACTCATGTAAAATTAAGTCCTTTCTAAAATTTTCTTTACATTAAAGATATATTTTTCATATATGTTAATGTAAAATTATAATTTTGTACCAAGAGAAACTTTGAAAACCTACCTAACCTTATTAAACAAGCGCAATTTAATTTAGCCTAACCAACTAAATATATTTAGATACGTTAACATTAATTTAATAATATAACAAACACAATGAAATATATTTTTTCATTATGTTCAAATGATTTTAGGAAATTATGCATTACACAAATTTTCACTTGTCTTATATGGCAGGGAGCTTGCTATTTAAGCCAAAATGCAAGTTTTACCTAATGGTACGAATATATATATATATATATATATATATATATATATATATATATATATATATATAAGTATATATATATATATATATATATATATATATATATATATTTTTTTATTAACACATCGGCGATTCCCACCAAGGCAGGGTGGCCTGAAAAAGAAAAACTTTCATCATTCATTCACTCCATCACTGTCTTGCCAGAAGGGTGCTTACATACAGTTATAAAACTGCTACATTAACACCTCCTTCAGAGTGCCGGCACTGTACTTCCCATCTCCAGAACTCAAGTCCGGCCTGCCGGTTTCCTGAATTCTCTATAAATGTTACTTTGCTCACACTCCATCAAGCACGTAAGTATTAAAAACCATATGCCTCCATTCACTCCTAATCAAATACGCTCACACATGCTTGCTGGAAGTCCAAGCCCCTCGCACAAAAACTTCCTTACCCCCTCCTCCAACCTTTCCTAGGCCGACCCCTACCCCGCCTTCCTCCACTACAGATTTATACACTCGAAGTCACTCCAACAGATCGTCATGTCCCAAAACCATTCGTCTCCATTCACTCCTATCTAACACGCTCACATGCTTGCTGGAAGTCCAGCCCTGCCCATAAAACCTCCTTTACCCTTCCTCCATATATATATATATATATATATATATATATTTGTGTGTGTGTGTGTGTACTCACCTAATTGCACCTAATTGTACTCACCTAATTGTGGTTGCATGGGTCGAGACTCAGCCCTGGCCCCGCCCTTCGCTGTCCGCTACTGGGTCTCTGCTCTCCCTGCTCCATGAGCTTTATCATACCTTGTCTTAAAACTATGTATGGTTCCTGCCTCAACTATATCTTTCCCTTGACTATTCCACTTCCTGACTACTCTGTGGCTGAAGAAATGCTTCCTAACATCCCTTTGACTCATCTGAGTTTTCAGCTTCCAGTTATGCCCCCTTGTTTCTGTGTTCCTCTCTGGAAACATTCTGTCACTGTCTACCTTGTAAATTTCCCCCCAGTATTTTGTATGTCGTTATCATGTCTCCTCTGACCCTTCTTTCCTCCAGTGTTGTTAGTCCTATTTCCTCAATTTTCTTCATAGGACAGACCCCCGAGTTGTGGAACTAACCTTGTCGCAAACCTTTGCACTTTCTATAGTTTCTTTACGTGCTTGACCAGGTGTGGGTTCCAGACTGGTGCTACATATTCTAGTATGGACCTGACGTACACGGTGTACAGTGTCTTGAACGATTCCTTGTTAAGGTAACGGAACACTAATCTTAGGTTTGCCAGTCGCCCATATGCTGCCGCAGTTATCTGGTTGATGTGTGCCTGGAGACGTGCTTGGCGTTATACTCACCCCAGGCCTTTTCCTTTGCCGAGGTTTGTAGCCTTTGTCCGCCTAGCCTGTATTCTGTCAGCGGTCTTCTTGCCCTTCTCCGAGCTTCATGACTTTGCATTTGGTGGGATTGAATTCGAGAAGCCAGTTGCTAGACCAGATGTCAAGCTTGTCCAGGTCTGTTTGAATTCCTGCTTGGTCCTCTTCCGATGTGATTCTCCTCATTAATTTCACCTCATCTGCGAACAGAGACACTTCTGAGTCTATCCCGTTCGTCATGTCATTTACATATACCAAGAATAACACTGGTCCTAGGACTGACCCCTGCGGTACACCGCTCGTCACAGGCGCCCACTGTGATACCTCATCACGCACCATGACCCGTTGTTGCCTCCCTGAGAGGTATTCCCTGATCCATTCCAGTGCCCTTCCTGTTATACATGCTTGTTCTTCCAACTTCTTTACTAATCTCATGTGACGGACTGTGTCGAAGGCCTTCCTGCAGTCCAGGAAAATGCAATCAACCCACCCTTCTCTCTCTTGCCTTACCTCTGTTACTTTATCATAGAACTCTAGGAGGTTTGTTACACAGGATTTGCCTTCCCGGAATCCGTGCTGTCTGGTGTTTATTATCCTGTTCAGCTCGAGGTGCTCCACCATTCTTTTCCTGATGATTTTCTCCAGGACTTTGCACACTATACACGTAAGTGACACCGGTCTATAGTTTAGTGCCTCTTTTCTGTCTCCTTTTTTAAAGATGGGGACTACGTTGGCCTTCTTCCATACCTCAGGTAGCTGCCCAGTTTCAAGGGATGTGTTGAATATTATGGTAAGTGGCACACTCAGTACCTCAGCTCCTTCCCGAAGAACCCACGGGGAGATATTGTCCGGACCCATCGCCTTTGAGGTATCGAGGTCACTGAGTAACTGCTTCACTTCCTCCTCAGTTGTGTGTATGCCCTCTAGCACTTGATACATCCCTTGTTGGTGATGCATCCCGTCCTGTCTACCCAGCTGCCTTCCTTCCTCCACTGTGAATACTTCCTTAAACCTCCAAGTTGAGCCCTCACATACCTCTTGATCGTTACTTGTGAGTTCCCCATCTTTTCTCCACAGCCTTATCACCTGGTCCTTGACTGCTGTCTTCCTTCTAATGTGACTGTACATCAGTTTTGGGTCGGACTTAACTTTCGATGCTATGTCGTTTTCGTACTGTTTCTGGGCCTCCTCCGTACTTGTGCTACTCGTTTCTAGCTCTTCTACTAATCTCTTGTTTACTTGGGTTCTTTGCCTTCTGTACCTTTTCCATTCTCTGACACTCTGAGTCTTGCCTCCCTGCACCTTTGGGTAAACCAGGGGCTCTTACTGGCCTTCCGCTTAATCTTTTCCTCTGGGTATAAACCGTCCTCTGCCTCCTTGCACTTTGCCCCTACGTATTCCATCATTTCATTTATTGTCTGTCCTTCCATTTCCCTTTCCCCTGAACCTCCTGCAGGAAATTCCTCATGCTCGTGTAGTTTCCTCTTTTAAAGTCTGGTTTGTCTCTTTCGGTACCGTTTTCCCTCTCCACCTGTAGCTCTACAATGTACTCAAAGCTCAGCACCATATAGTCACTGGCTCCCAGGGGGCTCTCGTGTGTTATGTCTTCAATATCTGAGCTGTTCAGGGTGAATAGAAGGTCCAGTCTTGCTGGTTCGTCTTCTTCTCTCACTCTGGTCGTGTCCCTGACATGTTGGTGCATCAGGTTTTCCAGTACCACGTCCATCATCTTGGCTCTCCAAGTTTCTGTGTGTGTGTGTGTGTGTGTGTGTGTGTGTGTGTGTGTGTGTGTGTGTGTGTGTGTGTGTGTGTGTGTGTGTGTCTCGTGTCAAATAGGTTAAACTGGTTAATTAGCAAGAACTCATTTAAAATTAATTCCTTTTTAAAATTTTCTCTTATACATTTAAAGATATATTTTTTTCATTTACGTTACTACAAAAAGTAACGATTTTGTACCAAAAGAACCTTAGGAAATTTACCTAACCTGATTATAACAAGCTCAATTTAATTTAGCCTAATCCAACTAAATATATTTTATATAAGATTACAATGATTTAATAATAAACAAACACAATGAAATATATTTTTTTCGTTAGGTTCAGAATGATTTTTGCGAAATTATTGCATACACATTTCTCGCTTGCCCAATTCGGCACATCTCAAGTCTGTGTTTAAAATAATGTGAAGTATGGATTTCTGTTAAAAAAATAGCATGTATATCTCCATGAATATACACCTAGAGAAGAGTGAATCTTTCAGTGAATATACACCAAGAAGAGTGAATCTTTCAGTGAATATACACCAAGAAGAGTGAATCTTTCAGTGAATATACACCAAGAAAGTGAATCTTTCAGTGAATATACACCAAGAAAGTGAATCTTTCAGTGAATATCACCAAGAAAAGTGAATCTTTAGTGAATATACACCAAGAAGAGTGAATCTTTCAGTGAATATACACCAAGAAGAGTGAATCTTTCAGTGAATATACACCAAGAAGAGTGAATCTTTCAGTGAATATACACCAAGAAGAGTGAATCTTTCAGTGAATATACACCAAGAAGAGTAAATCTTTCAGTGAATATACACCAAGAAGAGTGAATCTTTCAGTGAATATACACCAAGAAGAGTGAATCTTTCAGTGAATATACACCAAGAAGAGTGAATCTTTCAGAGTACAATACACAGAAGTGAAGGATACTCTCATTATAAACATTGTGAATGTGTCCTCTGACTGATGGTTGAGTAAGATACATCTGCAATAAAGTATTTCGACAATACAATAAGGATGCAAAAATACTGCACATGACACTCGTGCAATGAATGCCACTAAGATTCAGTCTGGTGTTGCACAGGTGTCATGCAGCCTTAATGACCCTCGTGTAGCTGACAGCAGCGGATGAATAAATGTTGAAATAAATTATTCACGATGTATGACCAAAGTATAATTTAACTAAGAAAATATTTTTTTTACAATGCAAAAAAAAAAAGTGTCCATGGAAGAAATAGAAAATGTCTTTTAGAGATTAAGAAGAAATTCTCTCAGAGATAAAAAATAAAATAAATTACGACGCAAGGAAGGAAACATTGAAAAATATTCTGCCTGGCTGATAGCAGGAACAAAGGCGACTGATAGCCACATACACGGTTAGAAAACTATATACAAGAAGGTCAAAATATCATCGGTCTCTTTAAAAGTGGGAACAAGAGGTTGCAATTGCAAAGGTATATATAATATACTATGAAGTGTACAACTGTCAGTGTTCATACACAAAGAGGTGTACAACTGTCAGTGTTCATACACCAAGAGGTATACAACTGTCAGTGTTCATACACCAAGAGGTATACAACTGACAGTGTTCATACACCAAGAGGTATACAACTGTCAGTGTTCATACACCAAGAGGTATACAACTGTCAGTGTTCATACACCAAGAGGTATACAACTGACAGTGTTCATACACCAAGAGGTGTACAACTGTAAGTGTTCATACACCAAGAGGTGTACAACTGTCAGTGCTCATACACCAAGAGGTGTACAACTGTCAGTGTTCATACACCAAGAGGTGTACAACTGTCAGTGTTCATACACCAAGAGGTATACAACTGTCAGTGTTCATACACCAAGAGGTGTACAACTGTCAGTGTTCATACACCAAGAGGTGTACAACTGTCAGTGTTCATACACCAAGAGGTATACAACTGTCAGTGTTCATACACCAAGAGGTGTACAACTGTCAGTGTTCATACACCAAGAGGTGTACAACTGTCAGTGTTCATACACCAAGAGGTATACAACTGTCAGTGTTCATACACCAAGAGGTATACAACTGTCAGTGTTCATACACCAAGAGGTATACAACTGTCAGTGTTCATACACCAAGAGGTGTACAACTGTCAGTGTTCATACACCAAGAGGTGTACAACTGTCAGTATTCATACACCAAGAGAGGTGCAGAATGGATACTTAAAAAAAAAACATTTTAATAAACACTGAACCGTAGTCTTGAAGACCACGGTGCTCATCACCTGGGCTGAGGGGCCGATTACCTTGCCTTCCACTGCCTTCTGTATGCCTTTCTACAGTCCTCAGGTTATGTCCATGTATTGTATTGATAAAGTCACTGGATGGAGAAACGTCTACAAATTAAAGATACCCAGATGTAACACATGTGTCCAATTCATCATCTTAAAATAGGACTGTGAATAAACTTTCTGTGTTCAGTAATGACCCACATGGAGGTAGAAACACACAAGATTAAACTTTCTCTCTATGTACACTGGGAGACGTACGACTATCTGTGTATGTACACTGGGAGACGTACGATTATCTGTGCATGTACACTGGGAGACGTACGACTATCTGTGTATGTACACTGGGAGACGTACGATTATCTGTGTATGTACACTGGGAGACGTACGACTATCTGTGTATGTACACTGGGAGACGTACGATTATCTGTGTATGTACACTGGGAGACGTACGATTATCTGTGTATGTACACTGAAAGACGTACGACTGTGATGGTATTCTTAAGGTAAACAATACTTTTTTATAGTATTGTGCAAATAATAATAATACCAATAATAATAATAATAATAATAATATGGGATAAAAATAATAATAGTAATAATACTACTACTACTACTACTACTAATAATAATAATAATAATAATAATAATAATAATAATAATAATAATAATAATAATGTCAATAATAATAATAATAATAATAATACTAATAATAATAATAATGTCAATAATAATAATAATAATAATAATAATAATGATGATAATAATAATGTCAGTAATAATAATAATAACAATAATAATAATAATAATAATAATAGTAATAATAATAATAATAAAAATAATAATAATAATAATAAAATAATAATAATAATAATAATAATAATAATAATAATAATAATAATAATAATAATGTCAATAATAATAATAATAATAATAATAATAATAATAATAATGTCAATAATAATAATAATAATAATAATAATAATAATGTCAATAATAATAATAATAATAATAATGATAATAATAATAATGTCAGTAATAATAATAATAATAATAATAATAATAATAATAATAATAATAATAATAATAATAATAATAAAAATAATAATAATAATAATAATAATAATAATAAAAATAATAATAATAATAATAATAATAATAATAAAATAATAAAAATAATTATAATAATAATAATAATAATAATAATAATGTCAATAATAATAAAGGATAATAATAGTAATAATACCAATAATAATAGCAATAATAGGCTGATATAGCCTGTACATTGATAAAGGCTTTCACCTGTTGCAGTGTTCACTCATACCATAAATACACTCGCCAAGTTCCACTTTCCAAAAAGATTCGTTCACCTGACTCTTCACCTGAGCGATGTTACACAGCAACCTGCAATAAATATTTTAAAATAACCCTTAACAAATTTATGCTAATTTCATCATTTTTTTAATGTAGATTAAAAAAAAATAGATGATTTCATAAAATTCTTCCTCTGGTGAAACAAATTATGCTGTTGTTGGAATATCTGAAAAATAAAAGTGTCAGGTATATACTGTCAAATGGGGTTCATTACGTCTCGTTCAGCCAGGTATTTAACTCTATTTAAAGGCGAGTGCTGTTGCCATAGTTTTAAAAAATATGTATGATTTTTCGTCATATATTTTTCTGTCAGTTTCTCTGACGCTTCTGTCATCTTTTTAATATGTCTAGACCTTATGGTATTTTTTTTTATTAAATCGTCATTTTATTTTTATTTGGGTAAATGTGAATGGGAGAGGCAGCAGAGGGAGTGTTGTCGACCCATCCAACGTCCGCTAATGGTGACACAAACGAGGACACTCAGTAAACACTTATGTGTGTCCAGCAGATGAGACACATTAAGTGCTGGTGATACACAAATAACCCGCACATAGGGAAGAAAGGAGCTTGTCACGACGTTTCGGTCCCACTTGGAACATTTACAAAGTCACACTGGTCCAAGTGGGTTACTTGTGAATTGTTCCAGTCACGGTATTGTGCATTTTGTTCTTCGTTAGAGATACAGTAAGAGAGACAGGGATGGGTGGACTTCATCTTCCTGGGCTACATAACTACCCTTGACACTGTTGCTGCCAGTGACTGAGCCAGGAGCTGCAGCAACCAGCAGCCATGGAAGATCTTCCACCTCACCTTCGACAGTATTTAAGATTCCATTCTCACGCTTCAGCTTCATATCGTTCCAGACCATGAAGCTGAAGTCTTCTCCAGGCTGAGGGACTGACCACCTCAAATACTTTTTCTCCAAGGTTGATAAACCGATTACATCTTCATTTCACTACTGTGCATGATGTATGCACAAGACCTGCCGCTGAGACTTGATTTCCCTGTCTGTCCCTATTTGCAGACGGTATAACACTAGTGAAAACTGGAAGACGACATAAAATACCTCCAGGAAAATTTAAATAAGTTCCAGGGAAGGTCAAGCAAGTGGCTGTTGGAGTTTAATCTGAATAAGTACAAGATTATGTAATTCAGGGTAGGAGAGAGAGAGACAAAATAGAGTACAAATTGGCAGGAGAGAACCAAAAAACAAACCAAAATATGACTGTGCAGATAACATCACGCCCAATATTTCTTAGAATACTCAGAAACATTGTGTAGCC
>WNWK01004275.1:10976-144130 GCA_009830355.1 Cherax destructor | reverse complement strand
TAGAAGAACCCTTGGAAGCTCCCCTGATGAGCTAGAAGAACTGTTCCTGGTGAAGCTACCTGATGAAGCTAGAAGAACTGTTCCTGGTGAAGCTACCATGATGAAGCTAGAAGAACTGCTCCTGGTGAAGTTACCTGATGAAGCTAGAAGAACTGTTCCTGGTGAAGTTACCCGATGAAGCTAGAAGAACTGTTCCTGGTGAAGTTACCATGATGAAGCTAGAAGAACTGTTCCTGGTGAAGCTACCATGATGAAGCTAGAAGAACTGCCTGTAAAGCTACCATGATGAAGCTAGAAGAACTGTTCCTGGTGAAGCTACCATGATGAAGCTAGAAGAACTGCTCCTGGTGAAGCTACCATGATGAAGCTAGAAGAACTGTTCCTGGTGAAGTTACCATGATGAAGCTAGAAGAACTGTTCCTGGTAGTTACCCTGATGAAGCTAGAAGAACTGTTCCTGGTGAAGCTACCATGATGAAGCTAGAAGAACTGTTCCTGGTGGTTACATGATGAAGCTAGAAGAACTGTTCCTGGTGAAGCTACCCTGGTGAAGCTAGAAGAACTGTTCCTGGTGAAGCTACCATGATGAAGCAGAAGAACTGTTCCTGGTGAAGCTACCCTGATGAAGCTAGAAGAACTGCTCTGGAACAGTGTTTGTAGCAGCTGATGATGTCTTATCATCTGCTGTTTAATGTTGTGTAGGGTAAAACAGACCAAAAAAGCAACACAGAATTGCTCAGTACTCAGGTACAACCATCGACATCATAAACCTCAGCCATCCATCTCAACCAATGATCTACAGTCTTCCATCTCAGCCCAGTAGGGTCACAACATACTTCTTCATTCATTTCCTAATCACTGCTATATCCCAGAGCCCAGAATTTGATGTAGGTTCACCAAAATGATCAATATCGACCCGACCCTTGTCTCTCTATCTCCCTGTCCCGGGAAGGACATACATACGTGTAGTATTCCTGTTCACTTCCTGTACAAAGTGTTCTCTCTCACCTCAAACTCTGTTGGAGAACCAGTGCATTCTCAACACCCATAACAATAGTAGTGGTACCAAATACATTGTATTTACTATAAATTCATCATTGTAACACCCATAATGACAGCTGCTGATGTCATTAGTAAGTGCTGACAGTATTCACAAGAATGTACAAGGAGCTAAGACTTCTAGCAAGCATGTGTGAACATGTTATATAGGAACAAGTAGAGGCAAATGTTTTTTTAGGACTTGACGTGCTGTTGGAGTGTAAGCAAGGTAACATTTATGAAAGGTTTCAGGGAAACTGGTTAGCCGGAGATGAGTCCTGGAGGTGGGAAGTACAGTACCTGCACTCTGAAGGAGGGGTGGAGATGTGTTGCAGTTATTGAACTGCGGTATCTGCATGCCCCTGGCAAGAGTGATAGAGTGAGTGATGATGAAAGTTTTTCTTTTTTTTTCAGGCCACCCTGCCTCAGTGGGAAACACCCAATGTGTTAAAAAACTTTGTTTACCAATGAAACAAGGCCTATGTGCCTTGTTTCATTTCCTTTCTTTTATTAATTAAAAAGGTTACACAGAATAATAGCAATCCATATGTACAGTATCCACTGAGAAACGTATTTTCTTAAGTCATATGACTTGTTCTAAGTGATAGAAAGAGCTTGGGGCTGGCTATTATATCTTCTAATTTCATAATCCTTGACTTCTCAAAACACTCCTACCCCATATGGGGGGATGGGGATAGTGGTGGTGCGGGGTGGCACCAAACCCTTGGCTCACATTCTGAGAGGCTGTGGCACTGCGCTACTCTGAGACAACTTCCCCTCACTCCTTCAGCAACTGTGACAACTTCCCCTCACTCTTTCAGCAACTGTGACAACTTCCCCTCACTCCATCAGCAACTGTGACAACTTCCCCTCACTCCTTCAGCTGTTGCCTTGCAACACTGCATAGCACCTGATGATACACTTAAAAGTGTAAAAGTACTTGAGCTATCACCTCGGTGAGCATATATATATATTATATATATATATATATAATATATATATATATATATATATATATATATATATATATATATATATATATATATATATATATATATATATACTTATTAAAGACAAAATACATTGACAAGAATACAATAGGAGTAACAACATAGATAACACTCAGAGCTTTCATGTTTAAATACTTCGTCCAGCTTCCCGGCAGTGGGCCGCGTGCCCAGAATGCTGCAGGCATTTCCCCTCTGGATCGCAACACTGAGTCTCTGAAAGAGGAAGCTGGTCGCCCTGTGGTCCTTGGTTTCTATGATGAGTTTTTTACCCAGCTCTTTGAGAAACTTTAGAGCGCACTTGCCCCATGCTCCAAGGGTCTCTGACCCTATTGGGATGAAGTTATAGCAAAGGGAAAGGCCTTCATATTTGCGAGTCTTCTAGGTTTCCCTGTGGCTGGCAGCTCCACCCCCTTCGGCTACGGAGTATGGCAAGTAGGTGTCTGCCATTCTGGCAGCACAGGTGTAGTCTCAAGCAATCTGCTTACCATCCTTCCAGGGTAGCATAGTGGCTCCATCAGGACGCTTTTGACTTCCATCAGACCTCTGCACTTGGGGTTCCCGTTGAGCTGGGCAACAGGCTGTGGCGAGGCTTCTCTTTATAATTTCATTGACCTCTTCATGTCTAGCATACTTCCCTTCTGATGTGTGACACACGAGACCACGAGGTCCGAATTGATCAGCCGTCGCCCTGCCGCAAATACACCTATGTTCAGTGAGTATGGGGGCGGCTAGGCGAAGAGCAACACCAATCCGAATGGCCTGTGGGTCGAGTCGAGTCCCCAGAGAGGAATTGGGAACAGCTAGAAGGAAATCTTCTGAGTGTGGTGCCTTCACCGCTAGGAGACGAGCTTTATCCGTTCCTGAAGCGTTGATGAACATTGTGTTGGCAATTTTTTCCATGATCGGTTTGTCCCAGTGGGACTGTTTATGCTCTTTGGGAGGAGCTGGTCTACTGGAGGAGTCTGCCAGGATGTCCCACCGCTCGGCTGCTTCAATGAACCTGGGGTCTTGAGCTCACCACACCTCTCAAACGTTCGGGACAATCTTCTTGACTAATCCACAGGAGGCCAAACACGATGACAGAAATGCAGGTAAAGCTACCTGCGTTGCTTTGCGCACCCCTATACCTCCCAGTCGCACTGGGAGGGTTGCCTGCTTCCATTGCCAATCCTCTAGTGACAGATTCAGTGCCTTCTTAAAGGTTGATCTCAGGTGTGCGTCATACTCGTTAAGTGTTGGGTTGTCAAAAGAGGGTGCACACCTCAAGAAGTAAGTGAGTCTTGGCATAGTAAGACACCTTGTGAGGAGATACAGGGCATCATGGGCATCAAGATCACTTATTCTCTCCTCCATTCTTTTCAGGTCATTCACTTTGTCCTTGAGGACAGTGTCGATGGCCTGGTGACCCAGCGGTGCTCCCAGGAGGGTACTGTTGGATGGAGTGGTAGTAGAGACTTCTGGGAGGATTATTCGCACAGCATTGATGATTTCCTGGTTTGTTGTGATGATTTCACACTTTGAGGGATTGAGGATGAGTCCTAAGGCTTCTCCCTGTGTCTTCACCCGTTGTAGGTCCTCTAACAGGGACTCCCCAGTACCCGCCAGAGTGCCATCATCCAGGTACCAGATGTTGAGCTCACTGCGTAGGCTGGAAGTTAGTTCTCTTACTGCCAAACAGAAGAGAAGTGGAGCGAGTGGATCACCCTGCTGAACACCCTCAGATGAAGGAATTTCATGTTCCCCAAACAAAAGAGTTGAGGGTTTGCTGTAGCCAGCTGAAATGAAGGGAAAGAGACTGGGGAACCGATCCCGAACGGCTGGCAAGACCACATCTCTCTTCACCATATTAAAGGCATTTCTAAAGTCAAGTTTGACTACGGCCTTGTCTTCTGATAGGTCCCTGATGTAGGCCCTTGCCGCATGAGCTGCGGCTTCACTGCCTTGAGAGACCCCAAAGCCCAGTTGGTGTGGCTGAAGTAAACTGTCAGCTTCTAGGCAATATATATATATATATATATATATATATATATATATATATATATATATATATATATATATATATATATATATATATATATATAATATATATATATATATATATATATATATATATATATATATATATATATATATATATATATATATATATAATATATATATATATATATATATATATATATATATATATATATATATATATATATATATATATATATATATATATATATATATATATATATATATATATATATATATATATATATATATATATATATATATATATATATATATATTATATATATATATATATATATATATATATATTTTATGTGTTAACACATCGCGATCTCCACCAAGGCAGGGTGGCCCGAAAAGAAAAACTTTCATCATCATTCACTCCATCACTGTCTTGCCAGAGGCATGCTTACACACAGTTATAGAACTGCAACACCCTCCTTCAGAGTGCTGACACTGTACTTCCCATCTCCAGGACTCAAGTCTGGCCTGCCAGTTTCCTGAATCATTTCATAAATGTTACTTTGCTCACACTCCAACAGCCGTCAAGTATTAAAACCATTTCTCCATTTACTCCTATCAAATAGCTCACGATGCTTCTGGAAGTCCAAGCCCTCGCACACAAAACCTTCTTTACCCTCCCTTAAACCTTTCCTAGGCCGACCCTACCCCTTTCCTTACTACAGATTTAAACACCTGAAGTCATTCAATTTTCGAGAGTGTTTAAATCTGTAGTAGAATGAATTTTCGGCAAAAACCGAGGGACCACTGTACGTACATTGAATTACTAAATGTAAAAATGAAGACAAGCTTTTGTTTCTTTTTTTTGGGGGGGTCACCTTGCCTCAGTGGGAGATGACTGGTGTTAAAATTTTTTTTTAAAATAATAAATAAATTCTTGCTCTGCCCTAAGATTCTTTCTTCTACCATACTAGTTGGCATCGTTTTGCCTTTCAAAATAAACCGTATCCATTAGGTTTTAACTAAATTTCGAAAATAATATCCAGGAAGGTGGATCATCGGACATTTGACTACCATCCTCTGTATACGTCCGAGCCACCTCAACAACACCTCCTCAGCTCTCTGGATAATAGTTTTGGTAATCAAGGACCTCCTCCTAATTTCCAAACTACGAATTCTCTGCATTATTTCCCAACCACACATTGACCTCAGACATGACATCTTTGCCTCCAGCCTTCTCCTTGTTGCAACAGTCACCACCCATGCTTCACACCCATATAAGAGTGTTTGTATAATTATACTCTCATATATTCTCTTCTTTGCTTCCAAGGACAAAGTTCTTTGTCTCCACAGACTCCTAAGTGCACCACTCACCCTTTTACCCTCATCAATTCTATGATTCATCTCATCCTTCATAGACCCATCTGCTGACACATCCACTCCTAAATATCTGAATTCATTCACCTCCTCCATACTCTCTCCCTCCAATCTGATATCCAATCTTTAGTCACCTAATTTTTTTGTTACCCTCATCACCTTACTCTTTCCTATATTCATTTTTAATTTCCTACTTTACATATCTTACCAAACTCATCCACCAACCTCTTCAACATCTCTTCAAAATCCCCCAAAACCACAGTGTTATCAGCAAAGAGCAACTGTTACAACTCCCACTTTGAGTTAGATTCTTTATCTTTTAACCCCACACCTCTTGCCAACACCCGAACATTCACTTCTCTTACAACTCCATCTATAAATATATTGAACAACCACGGTGACATCATACATCCCTGTCTAAGGCCTACTTTTACTGGAAAATAATCTCCCTCTTTCCTACATACTCTAACCTGAGCCTCACTATCCTCGTAAAAACTCTTCACTGCTTTCAGTAACCTACCTTCTATTCTATACACCTGCAACATCTGCCACATTGATCCCCTATCTACCCTGTCATACGTCTTTTCCAAATCCATGAATACCACAAATACCTGTTTACCCTTATCTAAATACTGTTCACCTATATGTTTCACTGTAAACACTTGGTCTACACACCCCCTACCTTTCCTAAAGCCTCCTTGTTCATCTGCTTTCCTACTCTCCGTCTTACTCTTAATTCTTTCAATAATAACTCTACCATACACTTTACCAGGTACACTCAACAGACTTATTTCCCTATAATTTTTGCACTCTCTTTTGTCCCCTTTGCCTTTATACAAAGGAACTATTCATGCTCTCTGCCAATCTCTATGTACCTTACCCTTTTCCATACATTTATTAAATAATAGCACCAACCACTCCAAAACTATATCCCCACCAGCTTTTAACATGTCTATCTTTATCCTATCAATCACAGCTGCCTTACCCCCTTTCATTCTACCCACTGCCTCACGAACTTCCCCCACACTCACAACTGGTTCTTCTTCACTCCTATAAGATGTTATTCCTCCTTGCCCTATACACGAAATCACAGCTTCCCTGTCTTCATCAACATTTATCAACTCCTCAAAATATTCCCTCCATCTTCCCGATACTTCCATTTAATAACTCTCCTCTCCTATTTTTAACTGTCAAATCCATTTGTTCCCTAGGCTTCCTCAACTTATTAATCTCACTCCAAAACTTTTTCTTATTTTCAACAAAATTTGTTGATAACATCTCACCCACTCTCTCAGTTGCTCTCTTTTTACATTGCTTCACCACTCTCTTAACCTCTCTTTTTCTCTCCATATACTCTTCCCTCCTTGCATCACTTCTACTTTGTAAAAACCTCTCATATGCTAACTTTTTCTCCCTTACTACTCTCTTTACATCATCATTCCACCAATCACTCTTCTTCCCTCCCACACCCACTTTCCTGTAACCACAAACTTCTGTTGAACACTCTAACATTACATTTTTAAATCTACCCCATACATCTTCGACCCCATTGCCTACATTCTCACTAGCCCATCTATCCTCCAATAGTTGTTTATATCTTTTAGTATATAAACCTTCACCTCTCTCTTACTTGCTGCTTCTATTTTCCTTGTATCTCATCTACCTTTTACTCTCACTGTAGCTACAACTAAAAAGTGATCTGATATATCTGTGACATAGCTATATTCATGACGATGTACATCCTGAAGTCTACTCAACGGTCTTTTATCTACCAATCCATAGTCCAACAAACTACTGTTATTACTCCCTACATCACATCTTTTATACTTATCCTCTTTTTCTTAAAATATGTATTACCTATAACTAAACCCCTTTTGTATACAAAGTTCAATCAAAGGGCTTCCATTATCCTTTACACCTGGCACCCACACCCTCTCTACATGTTTCTCCTACTTTAGCATTGTGCTCCCCTACCACAATTACTCTCTCACTTGGTTCAAAAGTTCCTATACATTCGCTTAACATCAACCAAAATCTCTCTCTCCTCTACACTCCTCTCTTCTCCAGGTGCATTCACACTTATTATGACCCACTTTTCGCATCCGACCCTTATTTTAATCCACATAATCCTTGAATTTACACATTTATATTCCCTCTTCTCCTTCCATAACTCATCCTTCAACATTATTGCTACCCCTTCCTTAGCTCTAACTCTTCCAGATACTTCTGACTTAATCCCATTTATTTCTCCCCACTGAAACTCGCCTACCCCCTTCAGCTTTGTTTCGCTTAGGGCCAGGACATCCAACTTCTTTTCATTCATAACATCAGCAATCATCTCTTTCTTATCATCCGCACTACATCCACGCACATTCAAACATCCCAATTTTATAAAGTTTTTCTTGTTCTCTTTTTCAGTAAATGTATACAAGAGAAGGGGTTACTAGCCCATTGCTCCCCGCATTTTAGTCACCTCATACGACACGCATGGCTTACGGAGGAAAGATTCTTTTCCACTTCCCCATGGACAATAGAGGAAATAAAGAAGAACAAGAGCTATTAAGAAAAAGAAGAAAAACCTAGATGTGTGTATGTATATATATACATGTGCATGCCTGTGTAGTGTTTACCTGGAGTTTACCTGGAGAGAATTCCAGGGGTCAACGCCCCCGCGGCCCGGTCTGTGACCAGGCCTCATGTTGGACCAGAGCCTGATCAACCAGGCTGTTACTGCTGGCCGCACGCAGTCCAACGTACGAACCACAGCCTGGCTGGTCAGGTACCTACTTTAGGTGCCTGTCCAGTGCCTGCTTGAAGACAGCCAGGGGTTTGTTGGTAATCCCCCTTATGTATGCTGGGAGGAAGTTGAACAGTCTTGGGCCCCTGACACTTATTGTGTTGTCCCTCAACGTGCTAGTGGCACCCCTGCTTTTCATTGGGAAGATGTTACATCGCCTGCCGAGTCTTTTGCTTTCGTAGGGAGTGATTTTCGTGTGCAAGTTTGGTACTAATCCCTCGAGAATTTTCCACGTGTATATAACAATGTATCTCTCCCGCCCGATGAGATTTTAATTTCCTCACGTTTTCCGTATCTGAGTAATTGAAATTTCTCATCATTGAACTTCATATTGTTTTCTGCAGCCCATTTAAAGATTTGGTTTATGTCTGCTTGGAGTCTTGCAGTGTCTTCAACGGTGGACACTGTCATACAGATTCGGGTGTCATCTGCAAAGGAAGACACGGCACTGTGGCTTATATCCCTGTCTATGTCCGATATGAGGATGAGGAACAGGATGGGAGCGAGTACTGTGCCTTGTGGAACAGAGCTTTTCACATTAGCTGCCTCAGACTTTACTCTGTTGACTACTACTCTTTGTGTTCTACTTGTTAGGAAATTATAGATCCATCTACCAAATTTTCCTGTTATTCTTTTATCACGCATTTTGTGTGCTATCACACCATGGTCACACTTGTCAAAGGCTTTTGCAAAGTCTGTGTATATAACATCTGCATTCTGTTTGTCCTCTAGAGCATCCAGGACCTTGTCATAGTGGTCCAGTAGTTTGGACAGACAGGAGCGACCTGCTCTAAACCCATGCTGCCCTGGGTTGTGTAATTGATGGGTATCTAGATGAGTGGCGATCTTGCTTCTTAGAACCCTTTCAAAGATTTTTATGATATGGGACGTTAGCGCTATTGGTCTGTAGCTCTTTGCCATTGTTTTACTGCCGCCTTTGTGGAGTGGGGCTATGTCTGTTGTTTTTAGTAACTGCGGGACGACCCCAGTGTCCATGCTCCCTCTCCATAGGATGTTAAAAGCACGTGATAGGGGCTTCTTGCAGTTCTTGATGAACACTGAGTTCCATGAGTCGGGGCCTGGAGCGGAGTGCATGGGCATGTCATTTATCGCCTTTTCAAAGTCATGTGGCGTCAGATAATTCCAGATAGGCTTGCGTCTACCAGGTTCTGTGGCACTCTCATAAAAAATTCATTTAGGTCTTCAACTTTTAGTCTGGTTAGCGGCTCACTAAAAACTGAGTCATACTGGGACTTTAGTAACTCACTCATTTCCTAGGTGTCATCTGTGTAAGACCCATCTCGTTTTAGTAGGGGCCCAATACTGGATGTTGTTCTCGACTTTGTTTTGGCATAAGAAAAGAAATACTTTGGGTTTCTTTCAATTTCATTTATGGCTTTTAGTTCTTCCCGCGTTTCTTGATTCCTGTAAGATTCCTTTAGTTTTAATTCGATGTTTGCTATTTCTCTGACCAGTGCCTCCCTACGTATTTCAGATATATTGGCCTCTTGTAGCCGCTCTGTTATTCTTTGCCTTCGCCTGTATAGGGAGCGCCTCTCTCTTTCTAGTTTACATCTTCTCCTCCTTTTCCTTAAGGAAATTTGCCTTGAGCAAACCTCAAGTGCCACAGAGTTAATTTGTTCTAGACATAGGTTAGGATCCGTGATGCTTAGGCTATCTTCCCAGTTTATATCATTTAGGATTTGGTTTACTTGGTCCCACCTTATGTTTTTGTTATTGAAGTTGAAATTGGAGAAGGCTCCCTCGCGGCTGATCACATTTTGTCGATCTGGGGCTCCCCGCATGCATGTCTGGTTCTCTATTATGTTGTGATCTGAGTATATCGTTTTTGATATGATGACATTTCGTGTAAGTAGAAGTAGCTAGATATACCTGTTATCCAGCGTGTTTATGAGACAGAAAAAAGACACCAGTAATCCTACCATCATGTAAAACAGTTTCAGGTTTCTGTTTCACAGTCACCTGGCAGGACGGTAGTACCTCCCTGGGTGGTTGCTGTCTACCAACCTACTACCTTAAATATATATATACTATATACTATATAAATATATATATACATATATTCCTATGAACTGATAGGGAATTTTTTCCGAAGGTATTGAAACCAAAAGTACAAAATTTGATGAAAAACATATATTTATGCATCTGTGATTTTGCCGACTTTGATCCCTATTTTGGGCCAATTCCATTGTTCTAGTCCACCAAACTCATACCTACGGAGCTAGAACTCCTTTTATTCTAACGATTGAGTACAAGAAACTGTCCATTTACCTATTTCAACTACCCAATAAAGTAATCAGAACTTACTAACTTGGCCAACTTCACACAAAATTCAAGAAAGGCCGTTTTCAAAATAGGGTCCAGAAAAAATAACGTAGACATTCCTGATATTAAAATAAAATTTTCTCTGTTCATTCGTCGTCTCGAGGCCCCTCATATTAAGCTCGCTTTTCATCTTGAATTTTTATTCACACACAAAATAGAAGATTTTCTGTTATTCAGACAACTAAATAACAGTAATTGTGTAAAATAATGTCGGTGCATTTGAACTTCGGCACAAATCGAACATTTCCGCTATTTTGAGCTCAATTTCAGGCTACTTTTAATTCAAAATCCTCTCTATCTCTATGATATATCGTCCATTCTATCAAATGAGACCAAGAAAATGAGAATACAACCAAAAAAGACACCGCAAATTCGCAGTTTTAAACCAAAATCAAGGTTGCAGTTTTTGACTCATTATGCATGCTTGCTGCAGGATTTTTAATACTTTGCACACTGACCACACACATCCATTCTCTCATATGTAGGCCTACCAAATTTCTCCCACAAGATTGAAATCCGCAAGAATTTTGGCATAGTAAGACCAACCCTGGCTTCAAAGCCGTAATATTATGGGACCGACCCCAAAAGGCTTAATATTGTATTACAAAAGAAGTGAAGGAGCTTATATCCTAAATTATTTCAAACTTATTTACTTTGACTTTGTCCACCAAGACATCTTTGTCATTAAAGATCTCAAATTTTATTTTGTTTGTGTTCTACCAGTTGTGATGTCAAAGCGCTATTAAAATTTATCTTAATTTTAAAGGATAACTGGGCCAGAATACTGTCTGACAAACTGTTACAAAACCAGAAACAGGCTAGATGCTAGAGGGGGATCAATAAATATTCTCTGGATTTTTTTTTTCATTTATTAATACATCGAAAAAGAAAAACTTCATCATCATTCACTCCATCACTGTCTTGCCAGAGGTACACTTACACTACAGTTATAAAACTGTAACATTAACACCCCTCCTTCAGAGTGCAGACACTGTACGTCCCGGCCTGACAGTTTCTGTGAATCCCTTCATAAATGTTACCTTGCTCACACTCCAACAGCACATCAAGTCCTTAAAACCATTTGTCTCCATTCACTCCTATCTAACACTCTCACATATGCTTGCTGGAAGTCCAAGCCCCTCGCACACTAAACCTCCTTTACCCCCTCCCTACAACCTTTCCTAAGCCGACCCCTACCCCGCCTTCCCTCCACTACAGATATTTACACTCTCAAAGTCATACTATTTCGTTCCATCCTCTGTGTAGGTGTCTATGCTTAATGGATATCACATTTTGTAACAGAGTAACCTGTCAGTCAAAACATTATGAAGAGTTATGTATAAATAACTTAGGTAGTAGGTTTGTTATCATATTTAATTAACCTACAGAAGAGTAAGTTAAAGGTTCTTAATGTATATTATCGTGATGAAGATAACATTTTTAATATTAATATTGTATTACATGAAAAAAACTCATAAGGACTTTCAACTTACAGTTAACTTCTTGGGAGATATTTCACCAGTAATTCTCTTAACTTTCTCCATGATGGTGGAGCCAGAATCTTCCAGGAGGACAGGGACAACTGTGGCACCTGTCTCTGTGGTCATGTCCAGAACCTTCTTGATAGTCTCCTGCACCTGTCATCATCAACATAAATATTAATGGTGGATGCCAGCAACAATCTAGATCTTAATAATTTTGGTAAAATTACTGACAATATGTTAGATAAAAGGACACAAGTACAACTAATGTGACATATTATTGTGGCACCGTCTCACTTCCCAGGAGCTGTGTCAAGCCGTTACAAACAATAGAGGGACACAGAGGGGATACAGAGTGAGGTGCAAAGCATAATACAATCATTGTAGGTAGTAGTAGTAGTAGTAGTAGTAGTGGTAGTAGTAGTAGTAGTGGTAGTAGTAGTAGTAGTGGTAGTAGTAGTAGTAGTGGTAGTAGTAGTAGTAGTGGTAGTAGTAGTAGTAGTGGTAGTAGTAGTAGTAGTAGTGGTAGTAGTAGTAGTAGTGGTGGTAGTAGTAGTAGTAGTGGTAGTAGTAGTAGTAGTAGTAGTGGTAGTAGTAGTAGTAGTGGTAGTAGTAGTAGTAGTGGTAGTAGTAGTAGTAGTGGTAGTAGTAGTAGTAGTGGTAGTAGTAGTAGTAGTGGTAGTAGTAGTTGTAGTAGTGGTAGTAGTAGTAGTGGTAGTAGTAGTAGTGGTAGTAGTAGTAGTAGTAATGGTAGTAGTAGTAGTAGTGGTAGTAGTAGTAGTAGTGGTAGTAGTAGTAGTAGTGGTAGTAGCTATGTGATGGTTCGGTTTATTGATTTGAGGAGAATTCTTGTTAATACTTCAGAGATGGTGAAGCTGCCTTTATTATGTTTGTGTTAGAAATAGTGATTAATGATGATTCAAGACTTACTTACTTACTGGACAGGCACATAAAGTCAGTACCTGACCAACCGGGCTGTGGTTTATTTGTCAGTTTGAGTGCGGCCAGCAGTAACAGCCTGGTCTCAGACTGAGCCACGGGGGCACTGACCCCCGAAACCCTCTCCAGGTAAACTCCAGGTAACATATTCTGCACTCGAAAGAAATCAAATTCCCCTGGGACTTTTCATAGACCTACGAAAAGTGTTTGATACAGTTGACCATGACCTATTGTACATAAAACGTGAACATTACGGTGTCAGTGGACACTCTCTCGATTACTTAAAATCTTATCTTAGCAATAGAAACCAGAATGTATACACCAATGGAGCTAACTCCACTACACAACCTGTTCTTGTTGGAGTCCCACAGCCATTCTAACAGACACTGTAAATGACGAACTACTAAAAATATCTGCTTGGATGACCACCAACAAACTTACTCTTAATATAGACAAAACCTACTTCATGCTATTTGAAAACAGAGCTTCAAATGTACACCTAAATATATTGATAAATGGTTCACCCATTTCTAGACACACAGAGGGCAAATTTCTAGGTCTCCATCTTGACTGCAGTCTCAAATTCCAGACCCAAATACAGCAAATATCCAAGAAAGTCTCCAAAACAGTAGGTATCCTTTCAAAGATACGGTACTATGTACCCCAATCAGCTCTTCTTGCTCTTTATCACTCTCTCATTTACCCTTACCTTACCTATGGCATTTGTGCATGGGGCACAACCACAGCAAATCACCTTAAACCTTTAATAACCCAAGAAGAAGCTGCAGTGCGATTGATTACTAACTCCTGCATTAGACAACACACTCCACCACTTTTCAATAGTCTTAACTTGCTTAATATACAAAACATCCACACTTCTTATTGTACCTACTATACACACACAACATTATACTCAAATATAAACCCTCCTCTCAAACTCCTCCTTGATAACTACAACAGAACACACAGCCATAATACAAGACACAAATCACTCTTCGATATCCCTCGTGTCCATCTCTCCCTGTGCAATAATGCTATGCACATAAAGGGCCCCAAAATCTGGAATTCATTGCCAGAACACACTAAAAGGCCCCCTGGCTGCAAATCAATTAAAGGCCCTACTTAGAAATCACCTCATCACCCAAAAAAACACACTATGCTTGACACCCACCAGTTATTCAAAAAACTCCTAAATAATTTATGACTGCTCAACTATTTGATCATTTACTTCAAACTTAAAATTGTTTGAACTTTATTGTTTTAAATTGTGCTAAATTGTAATACTGTATTTTTTTATTTACTATATCAAAACTGTAATTCATCTCAACCTAACTTATTAAAGCCATATAGCGTGAACTAATAGAATATTCAGTTTTCTTGTATTAATTGTAACTCACCTAATGACCAAATGTACAATTACTGCACTGTTATTACCTAATTAATTTTAAGTTAGTCCTAAGTTTGCCCGAAATGCTCTGTATACAAAGGGTCTTTTGGCATGTACACCCAATTGTTATACTCTTTTGTACATACATGTATCATGCTAAAATTATAATAATTATTATTATTATTATCTGTTTCCCCTCTATAAAAATTATTAGTATGATTTGTTTGCCGGAAATGTATTGCATAATTAATGGTTTTCTGAGCATATACTTGTACCAAATTATATCTGAATTAAAATCTGTGATTTTGGGAGATTCTGAAGAGAAGTTACAGAGGTTAATGGACGAGTTTGGTAGTTTTTGTAAAACGTAATTACAGTGGTACCTCGGTATATGTCCGCTTTGTAATAAGTCCAACTTGGTATACGTCCTGTTTGGACGTGAAAATTTTTGCTAGGTATACGACCTTTGTCTGGAATACGACTCGCGTGAAAGAACTTGTATGGGTCAAAATGAGTGACGACACCGAGCGCTACCCTTGTTTACTTCCCTCTCGGGAGGAAGGCACGACTGCCCACTAGCTTCAGTTTGTTTACTTCCCTCTCGAGACGAAGGCACGACTGCCCACTAGCTTCAGTTTGTTTACTTCCCTCTCGAGACGAAGGTACGACTGCCCACCATTCAGTGAACATCCCGCGCTCTAACTCTGTGAATTTTCACGTGATTTTATGTTTTTTCTTATAAATTTTTAGTAAATTCATTAACCATGAGTTCTAAGAAAGTTATTTCATGTAATTCTTTTGTATTTATGTATGTATTTTAGTATTAAGCATTGTTTAAATTATTTTATATAGCCCCATCAATGTATAATATGCCAGTAACAAGAGGATTTTTTTTCATGGGAACGGATTAATCGTTTTCCCTATATTTCTTATGGGAAAATTCGTTTGGTATACGTCCTGTTTGGTATAAGTCCAAGGTCATGGAACGGAATAAGGACATATACCGAAGTACCACAAGGTGATGAGGATAAAAAATTTAGTTAATGAAAGACTGGATATCACATTGGAGGGAGGGAGGATGGAGGAGGTAAATGTATTCAGATATTTGGGAGACGACTTGTCAGCAGATGGGTCTATGATAGACAAGGTGAATCACTAAATTGAAGAGGAAAAAAGAGTAAGTGTTGCTCTGAGGAGTCTATGGAGAGAAAGATCATTATCCATGGAAGCAAAAGGGGAATATGTTATATAATAGTTATACCAACACTCTCATATAGGTGTGAAACATGGGGGGGGGGTGAATGTTGCAACAAGGAGAAGGCTGGAGGCATTGAAGATGTCCGAAGGCAAGGTGTGGTATGACTATAATGCAGAGAATCCATAGTTTGGAAATTAGGAGGAGGTGCAGGGTTACTAAAAGTATTATCCAGAGGGCTGAGGAGGGGCTGTAGAGGTGGTTCGTACATTCAAAGAGGGTGGAATGTAATGGAATGATTTGGATAGTGTATAAACCTGCAGTGGAAGGAAAGCAGGGCAGGGATCGGCATAGGAAGGTTTGGAGGAAGGGGGGTAAAAGAGGTGTTGTGTGCAAGGGGATTGAACTTCCAGTGTGAATGAACATGTTAGATAGGAACAAGTGGAGACAAATGGTTTTTAATACTTGACGTGCTGTTGGAGTGTAGGCAAGGTAACATTTATGAAGGGATTCAGGAAAACCGGCAGGCCGGACTTGAGTCCTGGAGATGGGAAGTACAGTGTCTGCACTCTGAAGGAGGGGTGTTGATATGTTGAAGCTTTTTAACAGTAGTGCATGTGCAGCCCTGGCAAGACATTGATGGTTTACCTGAAGAGGATTTCGGGGGTCAACGCCCCCGTGGCTCGATCTGAGACCAGGCTTCATGGTGGATCAGGGTCTGAACAACCAGGCCGTTACTGCTGGCCGCACCCAAAATGATGTACGAACCACAGCCTGGTTGGTCAGGTACTGACTTTAGGTGCCTGTCCAGTGCCTTCTTGAAGACGGCCAGGGGTCTATTGGTAATCCCCCTTATGTATGCTGGGAGGCAGTTGAACAGTCTTGGGCCCCGGACACTTATTGTGTTGTCTCTCAAAGTACTCGTGGCTCCCCTACTTTTCACTGGGGGAATGTTGCATCTCCTGCCGAGTCTTTGCTTTCATAGGGAGTGATTTTTGTAAGCAAGTTTGGAACTAATCCTTCTAGGATTTTCCAAGTGTATATTATTATGTATCTCTCTCTCCTGCATTCCAGGGAATACAGATCAAGGACCTTCAATCGTTCCCAGTAATTTAGGTGCCTTATCGTACTTATGTGTGCCACGAAAGTTCTTTGTACACTCTCCAGGTCAGCAATGTCGCCAGCCTTGAAAGAGGCCGTTAGTGTACAGCAGTATTCCAGCCTAGAGAGGACAAGCGATTTGAAGAGAATCATCATGCGCTTGGCGTACCTATTTTTGAAGGTTCTCATTATCCATCCTATCATTTTCCTAGCAGATGCGGTACATATATTGTTGTGGTCTTTGAAGGCGAGATCCTCTGACATTATCACTTCCAGGTCCTTCACATTACTTTTTCGCTCTATTGTATGGTTAGAGTTTGTCGAGTACCCTGATATATTTGATTTTTTTTCAAGTTTTCCATATCTGAGTAGTTGAAATTTCTCCTCACTGAACTTCATATTGTTATGAGTGGTCTATTTGAAGATTTGGTTTATGTCCGCTTGGAGTCTTGCGTTGTCTTCAATGGAGGTCACTGTCATGGCAATTCAGGTGTCATCCACAAAGGAAAACACGGAGCTATGGCTTACATCTCTGTCTATGTCAGAAATGAGCATGAGGAATAGAATGATAGCGAGTACTGTGCCTTGAGGAACAGAGCTTTTCACCGTAGCTGCCTCGAACTTTACTCTGTATTCTATTACTGTTTGTGTTCTATTTGTCAGGAAATTATAGATCCATCTACCAAGTTTTCCAGTTATTCCTTTATCACGCATTTTGTGTGCTATTACACCATGGTCACACTTGTCGAAAGCTTTTGCAAAGTCTGTGTATACTACATCTGTATTTTGTTTATCCTCTTCAGCATCCAGGACCTTGTCATAGTGGTCCAGTAGCTGGGACAGGCAGGAGCGACCTGCTCTAAACCCGTGTTGCCCTGGATTGTGTAACTGATGGGTATCAAGGTAGTTGGCGATCTTGCTTCTTAGAACCCTCTCAAAGATTTTTATGATATGGGATGTTAGTGCTGTCGGTCTGTAGTTCTTTGCAATTGCTTTACTGCCACCTTTGTAGAGGGAGGCAGTTGCTTTCAGTGAGTGTGAGATGACCCCTGTGTCCATGCCCCCTCTCCATAGAATGCTGAAGGCACACGACAGGGGCTTCCTGCAATTCTTGATGGACACCGAGTTCCATGAGTCTGGACCTGTGGCAGAATGCATGGGCATGTCATTTATTGCCTTTTCAAAATCTTGTGGAGTTAGAATAATATCCGAGATTTTTGAGATGACCAAATTTTGGGTTTCGTTCATGAAGAATTCATTTGGATTGTCGACCCTTAGTCTGGGCAGCGGCTCGCTGAACACTGAGTCGTATTGGGACTTCAATATCTCACTCATTTCTTGGTTGTCATCTGTGTATGTCCCATCCCGCCTAAGCAGGGGATCAATACTGGATGTTGTTTTTCCCTTAGATTTGGCATAAGAGAAGAAGTATTTTTATTTTTTTCAATTTCCTTTATGGCTTTTAGTTCTTCCTGAGATTCTTGTCTCCTGTAAGATTCCTTCAGCATAACTTCGATATTTGCAATTTCATTGACCAGTGCCTCCCTTTGTATTTCAGATATATTGGCATCTCTCAGCAACTCTGGGACTCTTTGCCTTCGTCTGTATAGGGAGCGTCTCTCTCTTTCTAGTTTACATCTTCTCTTTCTTTTTCTTAATGGAATGTGTCTTGAGCAGATCTCAAGAACCACAGTGTTCATTTTTTCTAGGCAAATGTTCGGATCCATGTTGTTTAGGATATCTTCCCAGCTTGTTTCATTTAGGACATGGCTGACTTGATCCCATTGTATGTTTTTGTTATTGAAATTGAATTTTGAGAAGAGACCTTCATGACTGATCACATTTTGCTGGTCAGGAGCCCTGTGCATACATGTCTGTACCTCTACTATGTTGTGATCTGAGTGTATTGTCTTTGATACGGTTATATTACGTATCAGATCGTCGTTGTTAGTGAAGATGAGGTTTAGCGTATTTTCTAGTCTTGTAGGCTCTAATAATTGCTGGTTTAAGGTGAATTTGGTGTAGAAATTTAATAGTTCGTGTGTGTGTGAATTTTCATCTGCGCTGCCTCCTGGGATGGTCTCTGCTAAAACATTGCTTGGTATACTTCTCCATTTTAGGTGTCTCAAGTTGAAATCTCCTAGTAGCAAGATGTTTGGGGCAGGAGTTGGGAGATTTTCCAGACAGTGGTCATTTCAAAAGCTGATCCTGGAATTGCTAGGAAGTTGCTCTGAGGCTTGTATACCACCACAATGACAAGGTTTTGGTTTTCAATGTTTACCACCAAAACTTCAACTACATCATTTGAGGTGTTTAGTAGTTCTGAGCAAATGAGCGACTCTGTGACGTACAGACCAACCCCCCCCTTGTTGTCTGTTTAGTCTGTCACATCTTAATAGGTTATAACCTGGGATCCATATTTCGTTGTCATAATGATCCTTTATGTGGGTCTCTGTGAATGCTGCAAACATTGCATTTAACTCCGTGAGCAGTCCCTTGATGTAAGGAATTTTGTTGTCTTTTGTCGGCTTTAGACCCTGTATGTTTGCAAAGACAAATGTCGTTATATTGATGGAATTTAGGGGGTTTTATTTGCTGGCTCTAATATCTGTTGTTCTGGAGTGGAGACCAGTGTCCGTGCATCTGCTCCAGAAGTGTTTTCAGTTGGTGTAGGATTATTGTCATTTCTTGCCAGTCTTTTTTCCCTCCAGGCCCTAAAAATCCTCTTTCCCTGGAGAGGTTATGGCTCCCCTCTTTTGTTTCCCATAGTCTGGCTGGTCTGTGTCTTCTTGTTCCCTTCAGATGATGTGTCTGGCAGTATGTGTTGTAGCATTTTCTTTCATGGAGTGACAAGTGACACATTTCTGGGTGAAATAAGTTACAGGAAGGGAAGTTGCACTCTCTTGTTGTCATGTGGGTGCGGCATTTTTTGGGATGGTCAAAGGTGCATGTCCCACCTGTTTTACCAGATATACCATGCCTGCAGATACCCAAGGCATAGTATTTGCATTGAATAGAATTCTGTTTGCTGTGAATGATGTTGAAAGTGTTTCTTCTTTTTTCAGGTCACCCTGCCTCAGGTCACCCTGGGTCACCCCTCAGGTCACCCTGCCACGGTGGAAAATAGTCGATGTGTTAATAAAAAAATAAATAAGATCAGATCAATATTTAACCTTTTGAGGGTCCTGCCCATAGTTCTAGTGCTTTGAAGCTATGGTCCAAGCCGTAGTACTATGTCATGAGCTCAGCTCACTCAGATAAGCTGTGAGCGGTAAATTTGGCCTAGGTATGAGAGAATGCATCTATGTGGTAAGTGTGCACCATATAAAACAAATCCTGCAGCACACAGTGCATGAGAAAAAAAAAACTGCGACAATGGTTTTGAATTAAAACAGCGACTTGCGGTGTATTTTCGTATGCTTTTAGAATTGTATTCGCGGTTTCTTGGTCTCATTTGATAGAATGGAAGATATATTACAAAAATAGAAATGATTTTGATTGAATTTAGTACTGAAAATAGCTTGAAATTGAGCTCAAATGGTGGAAATGTTCGATTTTTGCCGATGTTCGTGAGCAAAGAAATGACGTCAAGGCGTCCAATACACGTCAACTGAGTGGGTCTAATATATGTTTACAAATACGCTGATATTATTTATACAATTATTACAATATTGCATAACAGCAAATCTTCTATTTTTTGGTGTAAATAAAAATTCTTTATGTGAATAAAAAATAAAAATAGAATTGATCTATAAAGCCTGAAAACATAACTAATAAACAGAGGAAATGTTACTTTTGTTTATTCTGGACACTTTTTTTGAAAATGGAATATTTTGATCTTTGTGTGAAATTGGCTAAATTAACCATTTCTGATCACTTTATTGGGTAGTTGATTGGGCAGTTTTTTGTGCTCAATCGATAAAATTGAAATGATACTAGCGAAATAGTTAAGAATTTGGTCGACTGGAATAAAGTAATTGGCCTAAAATAAGAGTCAAAGTGGACAAAATCGTCGATGTGTAAATATCGCTGACACAGTAAAATTCGCGAGTGTAATTCCGCCAATTTTCCATCAAATTTCGTACTTTTTGTTTTATTACCTTCAGAAAAATATTCTTTACTATTTCATATGAAAAAATAACAAAATTTTTATTTGAAAATTCTTGGACCCTGTGGACAAGACCTCAGAGGGTTAAAACACAATTAACTGGAATGTATAACTATTGTAACTTTATAAAAGTTACATGTGAAGTGTTAAAATATCTATAATATTTATGAAACTCAATTGTTACCTCCAGCAGTGTACCTTCACTGAGGTAGTGACCTCCAGCAGTGTACCTCCACTGAGGTAGTGACCTCCAGCGGTGTACCTTCACTGAGGTAGTGACCTCCAGTGGTGTACCTCCAATGAGGTTGTGACCTCCAGCAGTGTACCTCTACTGAGGTAGTGACCTCCAGCAGTGTACCTCCACTGAGGTAGTGACCTCCAGCAGTGTACCTCCACTGAGGTAGTGACCTCCAGCAGTGTACCTCCACTGAGGTAGTGACCTCCAGTGTACCTCCACTGAGGTAGTGACCTCCAGCAGTGTACCTCCACTGAGGTAGTGACCTCCAGCAGTGTACCTCCACTGAGGTAGTGACCTCCAGCAGTGTACCTCCACTGAGGTAGTGACCTCCAGCGGTGTACCTCCACTGAGGTAGTGACCTCCAGCAGTGTACCTTCACTGAGGTAGTGACCTCCAGCAGTGTACCTCCACTGAGGTAGTGACCTCCAGCAGTGTACCTCCACTGAGGTAGTGACCTCCAGCAGTGTACCTCCACTGAGGTAGTGACCTCCAGCAGTGTACCTCCACTGAGGTAGTGACCTCCAGCAGTGTACCTCCACTGAGGTAGTGACCTCCAGCAGTGTACCTCCACTGAGGTAGTGACCTCCAGCGGTGTACCTCCACTGAGGTAGTGACCTCCAGCGGTGTACCTCCACTGAGGTAGTGATCTCCAGCAGTGTACCTCCACTGAGGTAGTGACCTCCAGCGGTGTACCTCCACTGAGGTAGTAACCTCCAGCGGTGTACCTCCACTGAGGTAGTGACCTCCAGCGGTGTACCTCCACTGAGGTAGTGACCTCCAGCGGTGTACCTCCACTGAGGTAGTGACCTCCAGCGTGTACCTCCACTGAGGTAGTGACCTCCAGCGGTGTACCTCCACTGAGGTAGTGACCTCCAGCGGTGTACCTTCACTGAGGTAGTGACCTCCAGCGGTGTACCTCCACTGATGTAGTGACCTCCAGCGGTGTTCCTCCACTGAGGTAGTGACCTCCAGCGGTGTACCTTCACTGAGGTAGTGACCTCCAGTGGTGTACCTCCACTGAGGTAGTGACCTCCAGCGGTGTACCTCCACTGAGGTAGTGACCTCCAGCAGTGTACCTCCACTGAGGTAGTGACCTCCAGCGGTGTACCTCCACTGAGGTAGTGACCTCCAGCGGTGTACCTGCACTGAGGTAGTGACCTCCAGCGGTGTACCTCCACTGAGGTAGTGACCTCCAGCGGTGTACCTCCACTGAGGTAGTGACCTCCAGCGGTGTACCTCCACTGAGGTAGTGACCTCCAGCGGTGTACCTCCACTGAGGTAGTGACCTCCAGCGGTGTTCCTCCACTGAGGTAGTGACCTCCAGCGGTGTACCTTCACTGAGGTAGTGACCTCCAGTGGTGTACCTCCACTGAGGTAGTGACCTCCAGCGGTGTACCTCCACTGAGGTAGTGACCTCAAGCAGTGTACCATCACTGAGGTAGTGACCTCCAGCAGTGTACCTTCACTGAGGTGCTGACAGTGTTGACATCTGGGAAGATTTCATGACACTTCTGGATCCAATCTTCAGCTTCAACAATGGTTGTGACGACCTCCTGTGTAGTGTTGACTGTGTCGAGGCACTCCAGCATGGTCTGCAGCTGCTTCTTTCCTGCCTCTCCTTCTGTTGTCATATTCAACACACTGGTGTCCTCCTTTTCCAGGAGCTCTATTGCTGCCTTGTTCTGCTCCACCAGATCACAGAGACTGTCCTGCAGTTGGTGGTGCTGGGTCTTCCAGTCCCTCACCTGCCCCTGGTACTTGCCCAGCTGGGACAGTACTTCTTCACACTCACTTATAAGGTTACTGATACTGCTCTTGTGTTCGTGTACCATAGACTGTAACTTCTTGCTGATGCCTCTTGTGTCATCTTGACCAGGTTTTGCTGACACTGCGCCCACTGACACGAGGTGTGTATTTCTGAGTTTCCTTATCAAGGCCTCCATGCCATAACAGATTGGGAACTGAGTAGCAGCTGTGGCACTGTGGTCAGCACGGCAGCTGGGGCAGGTTAGTTGAACATTCTGGATTGTATCTTCAATACATTGTGAGCAGAATGTGTGGCCACACGGCAGAGTGCGTGGTCGTCGTAGTTCTTCATCATATTCATTAAAACACACTTTACACTCCTCTGGCTTGTCGTTATCCTGTAGAAATTAATATTGTTAGATTTTACACTAAAACAATGTTGAACTATAATATTGATGTCTGACACTGAAATAGGGTTGAATTCAATTACATTACTCATCAATTCAGTGTTCATATTGAATTTTATATGCAATTTTGAAAATCCAAAGTAGTGACAAACTTCTTCATATTAACTACTACACATCATGCATACACAAGAGGTATATTCATAATCTTCAACAACAGTCCAGGTTATACTTACACTATAGATATACAGGATCATCAACAATCCAGGTGTCATTATTGTCTGTACAAATATAGTAGGTCCTGCCTACACTGCAGGTTAAGTTCAAAAATCCTGCCGAAAAGTGGAACATTGCCTTTGTTTCACTTTCAAATACATATAAAAGCCTGATAACATGTTTACACTATCAAATATTAAGTGAGCAATAAAGCTAGGCCTAAAAAATGCATATATAGTACTCACATTTCTTATTTAAATATTTTTGTCGGTAGCTTATAGTGAATATTGAATATATATTTTTTTTTTCATTATTAACACATTGGCCGTTTCCCACCAAGGCAGGGTGGCCTGAAAAAGAAGAACTTTCATCATCATTCACTCCATCACTGTCTTGCCAGAGGTGTGGTTACTCAACTGTTATGAAAATGCAACATTAACACTCCTCCTCAAAGTGCAGGCCCTGTACTTCCCATCTCCAGGACTCAAGTCCATCCTGTCAGTTTCCGTAAATCCCTTCATTAATGTTACCTTGCTCACACTCCAACAGCACGTCAAGTCCTAAAACCATTTGTCTCCATTTGCTCCTATCTAACATACTCACGCATGCTTCCTTAAAGTCAAAGACCCTTGCTCATAAAACCTCCTTCACCCCCTCCCTCCCGGCCATGGTGGCACATGACCTGGTGTCAAAGCTCTCGATTCACACAGTGGGTGTCCAGGTTCGATACCTGGCAAGGGTTGAAACATTGGGCATGTTTCCCTACACCGGTTGTTTATATTCACCCATTAGTATATTGGGTACCTGGGTGTTAGTTGACTGGTGTGGGTCGCATCCTGGGACAAAATTTACCTAATTTGCCTAAAATGCTCTGCATAGGAAGTGGCTTTCTATATAGTAGTATGCCATTGATGTCAGCTATGGCCTGTATACCTTGTACATGTACTTGTAGAAATAAAGATATTATTATATTATTATTATAACCTTTGCTAGGCTGTTCCCTACCCCACCTTACTCCCACTACAGATTTGAACTCTCTCGAAGTCATTCTATTTCGTTCCATCCTCTCTACATGTCCGAACCACCTCAACAACCCCTCCTCAGCCTTATGGATAACAGTTTTGGTAATGCCACACCTCCTTCTAATTTCCAGATTACAAATTCTCTATATTCACACCACACATTGCCCTTAGACATGACATCTCTGCCTCCAGCCTTCTCCTTGTTGCAACATTCACCACCCATGCTTCACACCCATATAAGAGTGTTGGTATAACTATACTCTCATACATTTCCCTCTTTGCTTCCACAAACAAAGTTCTTTGTCTCCACAGACTCCTCAGTGCACCACTCACCTTTTCCCCTTGTCAATTCTATGATTCACCTCATCTTTCATAGACCCATCTGCTGACACATCCTCTCCCAGATATTTGAATACGTTCACCTTCTCAATGCTTTCTCCCTCCAATCTGATATCCAGTCTTTCATTATCTAATTTTTTTGTTATCCTCATCACCTTACTCTTTCTTATATTCTCTTTTAATTTCCTTCTTTTACATACTCTACCATAATCATCCACCAACTGCAACTTCTCTTCAGAATCTCCCAAAAGCACAGTGTCATCAGCAAAGAGCAACTGTGACAACTCCCACTTTGTGTTAGATTCTTTATATTTTATCCCCAAACCTCTTGCCAACACCCGAGCATTCACTTCTCTTACAACTCCATCTATAAATATATTGAACAACCATGATGACATCATACATCTCTGTCTAAGGCCTACTTTTACTAGGAAATAATTTCCCTCTCTCCCACATACTCTAACCTGAGCCTCACTATCCTCGTAAAAACTCTTCACAGCTTTCAGTGATCTCCCTCTTATTCCATACATTTGCATCAACTACCGCACTGCCCTCGTATCATACACCTTTTCCAAACCCATAAATGCCACAAAAACCTCTTGGTCTACACACTCCCCCTGCCCTTCCTGAAGCCTCTTTGCAGATATACCTGACCATACACGATTGTAGGCCCGACCAATTAGGTGGTGACACAGCTATATACTACTCTGATGAACTTGAATGTATAAACTCCACTTGCACAAGGGATGAATATGGTGAATATACATTTGCAAAATTTAAATCCAAAACCCTTAAAAAAAACCTTAACAGTTGGAGCTCTCTACAGAGTACCTCACTCCAATATTTACCCATTTAGTGAAAAACTAAGAAACATGGTAATTGACGCAGATATGAATAAACACCACCTGATACTTATAGAGGACTTCAACATAAACCTCATCCATGACCATGAACCACAAGTAACTGAATTCACAAACACTATGAACAACTGCTTACTTCTGCCAACAATATCATAACCTACAAGAATTTCCGAGACAAATTCCTTTTTACTTGATAATATCTGGACAAACACTATATCCCCATTTAAATCAGGCATAATCACAGACAACACCACTGACCACTATCCCATCTTTCTCATAACCAACTTATGTAAATTGCCCCAAGACACAAATAAGATCACCTTCCGACTACATGACGTGTCATCTGTTAATAACTTTATCTCAGCATTAAGTAACATTGACTGGCAGAATGAGCTAGCAGACAACTTCGATTTTGATGAATGTGTTAATATTTTTTTGCAAAAAAACAAAACCTCTATAACAGGCATTGCCCAATAAAAACTAAGCAGATCACAAGAAAGAGACTAAACAGCCCCTGGCTTACAAACACCATCCTCAAATCTGTTGATAAAAAACGTCTGTATAGAAACTTGTCTTGGGACTGCCTTCTTGTAAGCTGCACTCTGGGCAAGCACTGTTGACACCGACACTCTGAGACACTTCTCTCAGACTTACAAGTGGCTATGGGACAAATTTCTAGCTAACTGCAGCCGAAAGAATTCCCCACTACATGCACGATTATGAAAGGGTTTAACTTACTTGATGGAGTAGAAATGTCTCCTAATCTTCCAAGTCTTCCTAAGCTATAACCCCCTCCAAACACCATGTGTAGGGAAGAACCTTAATCTGCAAATTAAGTGGTATTAGTGTCTTGTATTAACTCAGAATCCCCAGCTCTAGGGTATATCCTCCAAGCAATATCTACACAGTAAGGGACACTAGCTTCCAGACTTTTACTCAACAATGGGACGCTGGTACCTGCTAAAATGCGTCCGACCGCACGAGAGACCCACAACAAAACCTACACACGTTTCCCCCAGAAAACTGGCCAGATACTGAGAAGAAAAGAGGTAAGGTCCTACTGTATTGGGTCTGGATGGAGTGAGATATCCTCAGTACTTCGGGATATCTCTTCCGTGCCCCCGGGACAGATGTTGAGTCACGTGGGGGATGCTGCCTGTTCGCAGCGCTTGTTCTCTGGTTGAAGTCTGGTCTGGTAAGAACGCAGATCATGCGTCGTGAGTCTCACACTGCTTGACCTCCGCAAGGGATTGCCATTTCTCTTTGGCTAACATATCCTAACGTACCTATTTAAGGCTTATATCTACCTATATTAAGGGGCTAGAGCTACATTTTTAATATTTAACGTTGCCTTAATAATCCTAATATTAGTTACTAACTGTACAAACTTTCCTAGGCCTTTCTAGGAGAATAAATCTATCAATTAGTATGTACACAATTGTTACCTCCGCCAACTTGAATGTGTAGGTTTGTTTGGTTGGGTGTGGGGGTTCATGTACTCCGAGGACCGATCCGTGGTATGTCTAAGGCTCCATACGGCTCACTTACCCTGTGGAACTTGAGTGACTCAAAAAGTTTCCACAGTCTGTATGTAAACAGTACAGAATGGGTCTAATAACTAAGGGTCTGGCTTTAAAAAGTTACTCGTCAAAAAACTGTATTAAGAAACCAGATTTCAAAAGGTGATATGAAAAAGACTTGGAAAACCTTGTCTGAAATTCTTGGATCTAAAAAGCTGTCTCACAACAGAGTGATTAGCTTAATGAAACCAGAAGAACATCTTCTCCAGCCAACAGATACTGCCAACTTAATGTCTTTTTCTCGATCATAGGAACAAAGCTAGCAAGCAAAATCCCAAACTCAAACATTCAACCAAAAGACTACCTCACTGGCAACTACCTCACTGGCAATGTTTGCAGCATTCACAGAGACCCACATAAAGGATCATTATGACAACGAAATATGGATCCCAGGTTATAACCTATTAAGATGTGACAGACTAAACAGGCAACAAGGGGGGGGGGGTTGGTCTGTACGTCACAGAGTCGCTCATTTGCTCATAACTACTAAACACCTCAAATGATGTAGTTGAAGTTTTGGTGGTAAAGATTAAAACACAAAACCTTGTCATTGTGGTGGTATACAAGCCTTCAGACGCAACTTACCAGCAATTCCAGGAGCAGCTTTTGAAAATTGACCACTGTCTAGAAAATCTACCAACTCCTGCCCCAAATATCTTACTACTGGGAGATTTCAACTTGAGACACCTAAAATGGAGGAGTATAGCAAACAATGTTTTAGCAGAGATCACCCCAGGAGACAGCTCAGTCAAAATTCACACACACACGAACTATTAAACCTCTGCACCAAATTCACCTTAAACCAGCAAATATTAGAGCCTACAAGACTTGAAAATACGCTGGACCTCATCTTCACTAACAACGACGATCTGATACGTAATATAACCATATCAAAGACATAGTAGAGGTACAGACATGTATGCACAGGACTCCTGACCAGCAAAATGTGATCAGTCATGAAGGTCTCTTCTCAAAATTCAATTTCAATAACAAAAACATACAATGGGATCAAGTCAACTATGTCCTAAATGAAACAAGCTGGGAAGATATCCTAAACAACATGGATCCGAACATTTGCCTAGAAAAAATGAACACTGTGGTTTTTGAGATCTGCTCAAGACACATTCCATTAAGAAAAAGAAAGAGAAGATGTAAACTAGAAAGAGAGAGACGCTCCCTATACAGACGAAGGCAAAGAGTCAGAGTTGCTGAGAGGGGCCAATATATCTGAAATACGAAGGGAGGCACTGGTTAATGAAATTGCAAATATAGAACTTATGCTGAAGGAATCTTACAGGAGACAAGAATCACAGGAAGAACTAAAAACCATAAAGGAAATTGAAAAAAAAAGCAAAATACTTCTTCACTTGTGCTAAATCTAAGAGAAAAACAACATCCAGTATTGATCCCCTGCTTTGGCGAGATGGGACATACACAGATGACAGCAAAGAAATGAGCGAGATACTAAACTCCCAACATGACTCAGTGTTCAGCGAGCCGCTGCCCAGACTAAGGGTCGACAATCCAAATGAATTCTTTATGACTGAGACCCAAAATTTGGTCATCTCAAAAATTTCGGATATTATCCTAACACCACAAGACTTAGAAAATACATGCACTCTGCCCCAGGCCCAGACTCATGGAACTCCGTGTTCATCAAGAATTGCAAGAAGCCCCTATCGCGTGCCTTCAGCATTCTATGGAGAGGGAGCATGGACACAGGGGTCATCCCACACACACTAAAAACAACAGACATAGCCCCACTCCACAAAGGCGGCAGTAAAGCAATTGCAAAGAACTACAGACCGATAGCACTAACATCCCGTATAAAAATCTTTGAGAGGGTTCTAAGAAGCAAGATCGAAAACCACCTAGATACCCATCAATTACACAACCCAGGGCAACACGGGTTTAGAGCAGGTCGCTCCTGCCTGTCCCAGCTCCTGAACCGGTTTGACAAGGTCCTGGATGCTGTATAGGATAAACAAAATACAGATGTAGTATACATAGACTTTGCTAAAGCTTTCGTCAAGTGTGACCATGGTGTAATAGCTCACAAAATGCGTGGATAAAGGAATAACAGGAAAAGTTGGTAGATGGATCTATAACTTCCTGACAAATAGAACACAAAGGGTAATAGTAAACAGAGTAAAGTCCCAGGCAGCTACGGTGAAAAGCTCTGTTCCACAAGGCACAGTACTCGCTCCCATTCTATTCCTCATCCTCATTTCAGACATAGACAGAGATGTAAGCCATAGCTCCGTGTCTTCCTTTGTGGATGACACCCGGATTGCCATGGCAGTGACCTACATTGAAGACACCGCAAGACTCCAAGCAAACTTAAACCAAATCTTCAAATGGGAAACTCAAAACAATATGAAGTGCAATGAATAGAAATTTCATCTACTCAGATATGGAAAACTTGAGGAAATTTAAAATATATCAGGGTATACGACAAATTCTAACCATATAATAGCGAAAAAGTAATGTGAAGGACCTGGGAGTGATAATGTCAGAGGATCTCGCCTTCATAGTCCACAACAATGTATCTACAACATCTGCTAGGAAAATGATTGGATGGATAATGAGAACCTTCAAAACTAGGGATGCCAAGCCCATGATTATTCTCTTCAAATCATTTGTTCTCTCTAGGCTGGAATACTGTCGTACACTAACGGCCTTCTTCAAGGCTGGCGACATTGCTGACCTGGAGAGTGTACAAAGGACTTTCACGGCACACATAAGTACGATAAGACACCTAAATTACTGGGAACGGTTCAAAGTCCTCGATCTGTATTCCCTGGAACGCTGGCGAGAAACATACTTGATAATATACACTTGGAAAATTCTATTGGGATTAGTACCAAACTTGCACACGAAAATCACTCCCTATGAAAGCAAAAGACTCGGCAGGAGATGCAACATTCCCCCAGTGAAAAGTAGGGGCGCCACGAGTACCTTGAGAAACAACACAATAAGTGTCCGGGGCCCAAGACTGTTCAATTGCCTCCCAGCATGCATAAGGGGGATTACCAATAGAACCCTCGCTGTCTTCAAGAAGGCACTGGACAGGCACCAAATGTCAGTACATGACCAACCAGGCAGTGGTTCGTACGTCAGTCTGCGTGCGGCCAGCAGTAACAGCCTGGTTGATCAGATCGTGATCCACCATGAGGCCTGGTCTCAAACCGAGCCGCGGGGGCATTGACCCCCAAAACCCTCTCCAGGTAATATATTCGGCACTCGAAATAATGAAATTCTCGTTGGACTTTTCATAGACCTACGAAAAGTGTTTGATACAGTTGACCATGACCTATTGTACATAAAACGTGAACATTACGGTGTCAGTGGACACTCTCTCGATTACTTAAAATCTTATCTTAGCAATAGAAACCAGAATGTATACACCAATGGAGCTAACTCCACTACACAACCTGTTCTTGTTGGAGTCCCACAGCCATTCTAACAGACACTGTAAATGACGAACTACTAAAAATATCTGCTTGGATGACTACGAACGTACTCTTAATATAGACAAAACAGACCATGCTATTTTTTAAACAGAGCTTTAAATGTACAGATAAACATATTGAAAATAGATCAAACATTTTAAGACACACAGAGGACAAATTTCTAGGTCTCCATCTTGACTGCAATCTCAAATTCCAGACCCACTTACAGCAAATATCCAAGAAAGTCTCCAAAACAGTAGGCATCTTATCAAGAATATGGTACTATGTCCCAAACTGCTCTTCTTGCCCTTTATCACTCTCTCATTTACCCTTACCTCACCTATGGTATTTGTGCATGGGGCTCAACCACAGTAAATCACCTAAAACCTTTAAAAACCCAACAAAAAGTTGCGATTGATTGCTAACTCCTGCACTAGACAACACACTCCACCACTTTTCAGGAGTCTTAACTTTCTTAATATACATAACATCCACACTTATTCAGTCAGTGAGGCCTGGTCACAGACCGGGCCACGGGGGCGTTGACCCCCGGAACTCTCTCCAGGTAAACTCCAGGTAATATTATTGTGCCTACTACATACACAGAACACTACACTCAAATATTAACCCTCCTCTGAAACTCCTCCTTGATAACTACAACAGAACACACAGGCATAATACAAGGCACAAATCACTCTTCAATTTTCATCGTGCCTATCTCTCCCTTCACAAAAATGCTATGCAGATAAAGGGCCCCAAGATCTGGAATTCATTGCCAGAACACACTAAAGAACCCCTGACTGAAATGAATTTAAGGCCCTATTTAGATCACCTCATCACCCAAAATTAACCAGACAAACACTTTACTTAATACCTACCAGTTACTCAAAAGCTACTCAAAAAACGTCTAAATAATTTAAGACTGCTCAGGTATTTGATCATTAATTTCAAACTTAAAATTGTCTCAATTTCATTACTGTATATTGTGCTGAGGATTGCTCAACCATTTACTCATTATTTCAAAATTATTGTTTCAATTTCATTGTTTTAAATTGTAATACTTCATTTTATAAATTGTTTTAAATTGTTCTAAATTGCAATACTCTAAACTATTTCAAAAGTGTGTTTATACTCTACTGAACTTCTCTACAAGACTTATTAAAGTCATATAGTATTACCTAATAGAATACACAATTCTCTTGTATTCATTGTAACTCATCTAATGTCCATATGAACTGTTATTGCATTATTTATCTTAAGTTAATTTTAAGTTTGCACGAAATGCTCTGCATACAAAGGGGCTTTTGACTGTTACATTCCTTTCTACAACCATATATCATGTCAAAATAAACTATTATTATTATTATTATTATTATTATTATTATTATGAATAATAATAATAATAATAATAATAATAATATAATATTATTATTATTATTATTATTATTATTATTATTATTATTATTATTATTATTATTATTATTATTATTATTATTATTATTATTATTATTATTAATAATAATAATAATAATAATAATAATAATAATAATAATAATAATAATAATAATAATAATAATAATAATAATAATAATAATAATAATAATAATAATAATATATAATAATATATAATAATTAAATTATTATTATTATTATTATTATTATTATTATTATTATTATTATTATCCGCTATCCAACTCTCCATCTTTCCCTTAATTCTTTCAATAATAACACTTCCATTCACTTTACCAGGTATACTCAACAGACTTATTCCCCTATAATTTTTACACTCTCTTTTGTCCCCTTTGCCTTTATACAAAGGAAGTATGCATACTCTCTGCCAATCCCTATACCTGGAGTATACCTGGAAAAAATTCCGGGAGTCAACGCCCCCGCGGCCCGGTCTGTGACCAGGCCTCATGGTGGATCAGGGCCTGATCAACCAGACTGTTACTGTTGGCTACACGCAACCCGACGTACGAACCACAGCCCGGCTGGTCAGGTACTGACTTTAGGTGCCTGTCCAGTGTCTGCTTGAAGACAGCCAGGGGTCTATTGGTAATCCCCCTTATGTATGCTGGGAGGCAGTTGAACAGTCTTGGGCCCCTGACACTTATTGTGTTGTCTCTCAACGTGATTTTCGTGTGCAACTTCAGCACTAATCCCTCTAGGATTTTCCAAGTGTATATAATAATGTATCTCTCCCGCCTGCGTTCTAGGGAGTACAGGTTTAGGAACTTCAAGCGTTCCCAGTAATTGAGGTGGTTTATTGCAGTTATGCGTGCCGTGAAGGTTATCTGCACATTTTCTAGGTCAGCAATTTCACCTGCCTTGAAAAGAGCTGTTAGTGTGCAGCAATATTCCAGCCTAGATAGAACAAGAGACCTGAAGAGTGTCATCATGGGCTTGACATCCCTGGTTTGGAAGGTTTTCATTATCCATCCTGTCATTTTTCTAGCAGATGCGATTGATACAATGTTTTGGTCTTTGAAGGTGAGATCTTCCGACATGATCACTCCCAGGTCTTTGACATTAGTTTTTCGCTCTATTGTGTGGTTGGAATTTGTTTTACACTCCGATGAAGTTTTAATTTCCTTATGTTTTCCATATCGGAGTAATTGAAATTTCTCATCATTGAACTTCATATTGTTTTCTGCAGCCCATTTAAAGATTTGGTTTATGTCTGCTTGGAGTCTTGCAGTGTCTTCAACGGTGGACACTGTCATACAGATTCGGGTGTCATCTGCAAAGGAAGACACGGCGCTGTGGCTTATATCCCTGTCTATGTCCGATATGAGGATGAGGAACAAGATGGGAGCGAGTATTGTGCCTTGTGGAACAGAGCTTTTCACAGTAGCTGCCTCAGACTTTACTCTGTTGACTACTACTCTTGGTGTTCTACTTGTTAGGAAATTATAGATCCATCTACCATCTTTTCCTGTTATTACTTTATCACGCATTTTGTGTGCTATTACACCATGGTCACACTTGTCAAAGGCTTTTGCAAATTATGTGTATATTACATCTGTATTCTGTTTATCTTCTAGAGCATCCAGGACCTTGTCATAATGGTCCAATAGCTGGGTCAGACAGTATCAACCTGCTCTAAACCCATGCTGCCCTGGGTTGTGTAACTAATGGGTATCCAGATGGGTGGCGATCTTGCTTCTTAGAACACTTTCAAAGATTTTTATGGTATGGGATGTTAGTGCTATTGGTTTGTAGTTCTTTGCTATTGCTTTACTGCCGCCTTTGTGGAGTGGGGCTATGTCTGTGTCCATGCTCCCTCTCCAACGGATGTTAAAAGCACGTGATAGGGGCTTCTTGCAGTTCTTGATGAACACGGAGTTCCATGAGTCTGGGCCTGGGGCGGAGTGCATGGGCATGTCATTTATCGCCTTTTCGAAGTCATTTGGCGTCGTGGTGATGTCAGATAGGTTTGTGTCTTCCAAAGTCTGTCTCTCTCATAAAAAAATCCTAGGTACCTTGTAATATAATAATAAATAATAATATAATATCTTTATTTACTACAAGTACATGTACAAGGTATACAGTCCATAGCTGACATCAATGATATACTACTATATAGAAAGCCACTTGTTATGCTGAGCATTTCGGGAAAATTAGGTCAATTTTGTCCCAGGATGCGACCCACACCAGTCGACTAACTCCCAGGTGCCCATTTTACTGATTTGGAACATAGACAACCGGTGTAAAGAAACACACACAATGTTTCTACCCTCGCTGGGAATCGAACCGAGACCCTCGCCATGTGAATTGAGAGCCACCAGGCTGCAGCAGATGCTTCTCCAGTAAGTACACCAGTTACACATGATGTTGCTTGCATTGCAGTCTTGCCCCAAGGTACGCAAAGAAGACCAGCTGTCTTAGACCCTCGGATGAAGGTCTATTCAAGTAAGTCTACCGTGGCCTTATACCAAAGTGAAGGTAGGGTATCAGGTGTTGTGTCTTTGATGGACACTGGTAGATAATACACCTTGCTTCACAGGGGTGTATTGCCAGTGTCGGGTGACATACACCGGGCTGGACATTTTTCTCAAAGGGATTACTGAAGTCACTGTCAGGACTCCAGTGCACAGGTTTTGGGTGGAGTCTGCGTACCAGTCTGGGTACCTACCTGTAGGTATTACAGATGTACCTTTTGCAGGTGTTGACCTTCTACTAGGCAACAATGTTGTGGGACTCCTCAACAGTGAGGAATGTTTGGTTTCGCAGGACCTTACTTTAAGAGATGGTAATGCACAAACTGGAGCAACGGTGACTGGAAGATTTTCAGTGTGTACTATGACTAGCCAGGTAAGCAAGAGAAGAACTTCTGTACCTCGCCTTGGTCTTTCCACTGACCATGGTGACTGGGGCCAGGGGAGCCTGTTCATTGACTCTGACCTGCAGGAGACTCTGGGCAGTGATAAACAGGCCCAGGTCAAATCCAGTTTAGGGGGGACGGTTCTCGGTGCTGGCATGGGAGTGACTACCCTGCCTCTGACGCAGCTGGTTGAGGACAAGGGAAGAGGTGAATCCCTGAAGGCTATTCAGTTGTCAGTTGTTACAGAGGAAGTGGTTCCCAAATTTACCAAATGTTTATTTTCCAGAATATGTGACCAAGCAGTCATGTAAGAGCCATTTGAAGATAAGGTTCTGAATTCTTTACAGATTCCCAGTGGAGAATATTTCAGTATTGAGAAGGGAGAGCTGGATAATAAATATTTACCAATCACTTATCTTTTTACCAGGTTACCAGAGTTCCTGCCCCTTCCTAGTAATTTCGTGTGCGTAGTTTTGAGATTTCTGGTGAAATTGCGTCAGTTAGGCTTTGCACAAGCCAACCAGAAGTCAAATTTTATAAAACGTCATGTAGTTTGGAGAGACCAACTTAAGGATAAGGTTGCCAATGTGTATCACTCTGAGAGTCAAAGAAAAGTAGAGTGTTTTTACCAGTCTCTCAAGACGATGCACTTTTGTTTTCCCCAGTACCAGAAGGACTGGGATGAGGGGATGCCCCTATTTTTCATTACCGTGCGAGGAAGCACTCTGGAATCATTAAGTCATGGGCTAGGTGAGGATGGTGATGCTTCCACCTCGGTGTTTTTCCTCAGTTTCAGAGACTGTTTGGCTAAGATGAGATGGGCGGCACTAGTGAACCAGCCTGCCAGTCTGCCCAGGATGACGTGGGACCATGAGGAGGTGTTACATATTCTGGAATCTGGAGAGATGGGATAGGCATTGGAGCCGAGTTCTGGGCAGGTTACGATGGAACAGTATGGGGGCTTCAAAATGATGGTGGATAAGGTCCCTGATGAAGATGATGTAAACAGGAAAAGTGTACAAGATTGTGGAAGGTTTGGATCTACCGAAAGAAGGGTTGTAGTAGTGGCTCAGCCATGGTGGACCGTTGTGAAGGAGTTTTGGGATGCTGAAAATGGGGGCCACGTTAAACCCCATGAGGTAGATGTTTGGGTAATTGAGCAAAGTCAGCAGGCCTGGCATGGCATAAGCTGACATGAAAAAAGTTATATGAGGGAAGTGAAGTGTTTATTTCTAGAGATTGTGTTTGTACCCAGCGAGAGTCGGTGGACAATGTGTTTTACGGGTCTCACACTAGGTGATACCTTGAACATGTGCACTGACTGGCACCAGGTACATTTAAGAAATAAGGTTGAATTGTTTCCACTTGATGAACTAAATGCAAAATGTGTGAATGAACTGTGGGAGGGTCATTTGATTACCATGACCCTGTGTGCCAAGGACACACCCATGTTTGTAACTTTAATGTCTATAGGCATGAAATTTTTGTATGACAATAACCCGCAATATCTTTCACTTGTAAACATGGTTTACTCACCCTGGGGTTTGCAAAACGATACTGGGGTTGGGACAGTCTTGTTGCAGGATAGATAAGGCCAATTAATACCAGTTGGCTATTTCTCTGCGGCACTTAACAGTCACCAGAGGAGCTATGCTACCATAGAAAGAGGCTCTGGCTTTGGTTCTGGAAGTGCAACCTTTTTTTTTTCTGTATATGTAACAGGGTCTCTGCATCCTGTTATGGTCTATAGTGACCACAATCCAGTACGTTTCCTTCACTTAATGAGGATCCACCATCAGAGACTCACTAGGTGGGCCTTGTTTTTCCAACTTCTAAACCTGGTGATTCATTACGTGAAGGGAATGGAGAATGTGGTTGCTGATCCAGTGTTTTGTGTGTAAATAATGTACACGATGTAGTGTATAGATCACTTATCTGTTCTTGTTTTGCAGTGATTTGCGGTAGACGAGTAGATGGAACCTTGGACCACCCAAAGGAGAAGGGCAGGTTGAGCAGAGTTGGAGGTATCAGAATTCCCTATTGTGTGTTTTAGGGGTAGTCACATCAGGTGCCATGCCTAAGTAAGGTATGTTTCCTTTTTTTTTTTAGGTGTTGGCTGGTACGCCTCACCTGTGTTTTATGTTGGTATAAGGGCTGTTGGATCTAAAGTTTTGGGTGAATGTGGGGATGGCGGTGCTGCCCCCCACTTTTTGGGTCATATCACATGATCCGAGGTGTTTTGCTTCTTCAGGACTCTTTAATTTTTTTTTTTTGATCACCAATGGGGTGACTCTAGGGTCCTTGGAATGACATGTAGGTGCCGGCCTGGTAGGTCCACATTTTTGAGGGTCTAGGGTGATGACTCCAGTGTTTTATGGCCACAGTCCCAACAACAAAATTTATGTGACTATTCACCCGGTTTTTTTTGGGCCTGATATTTTCCCTGTGGAAACTTATTTGGTTGCTCAAGTTCCACAGGGTAAATAAGCCGTATGAAGCCTTAATATACCACGGATAGGCCCTCCGAGTTTATGAACCCTCACATCTACCCAAACAAACACACACTCACGAGTTGGCGAAGGTAGTGAGATTGCACATATTAATTGATAGATTGACTCTTCTAGGAAAGTCTAGGTAGGTTTGTACAGTTAGTAACTAATATTAGAAGTAACGAGGTAACCTTAGATATTGTCATAGGTAGACTTAGGCCTTTAATATAGGCGAACATAGGGTTATATAAGCCAATGAGAAATGGCAATCCCATGCTGAACACAGGCAGTGTGGGTCCCCCAGGGCACAAAAGGGTTCTTCTAAGATCAGACACCATTGGAACAACAAGTGCCGTAAACAGCAGAGCGGCGGCCCCACGTGTCTACACCTATTAGACCTGGGGAACTCGGAGGAGGTATCCCGAAGTACTGTGGATATCCACCTCCGTACAAACCCACTACAGTAAGACAATACTTTTCTTTCTCTCAGTATCTGGCCAGTTTTCTGGGGGAAAACGTGAGTGAGTTGAACTGTGGGCCTTTGTGCAGTCGGACCCTAGAAGACCAGTACGTACCGGCGTCCCTTCTTAAGTACAAGTCTAGAAGCTAGTGTCACTTACTGCATAGATATTGCTTAGAGGATATCCCTTGGAGTCAGGGAATTCTGAGTTTCAGGCAGGACACTAATACCACTTGAATTCTTGCAGAATTTATGTTCTTGACTACACGTGATGATTTGAATGGGATAGTCCAGAGGGACTAAGACTTAGGGAGATTGGAAGACCGGGTGGCATATTCTTCTCCATCAAGTAAGTTAACCCTTTTAGTCGTGCATGTAGATGGGGATTTTCTTGAAGCTGCAGTTATATGGAAATGTGTCCTATAACCCACTTGTGAGCCTGAGAGGAGTAGTCTCAGAGTGTCTGTGTCAACAGTACTTGCCAGGGGAGCAGCTTACAAGGAGGCAGTCCAAAGACAAATTTCCAAATTGGTCCTTCGTAACCACGATGTGGAATAGGTAGTTTAGCAGACAGATTGGTCTTAACTTAGCTAGGCCACAGTTAATGTACCAGGCATTAACAAAGTTAGGTTAAGTTAGCACACCTAGGCCCAGAGACTTACACAAGTTAGGCTAGGCCAAGCTAACTACTCAGAAGTTTATTATTTACAGTAATTTACATGCAGGCCAGGTAGGCTAGTCAAGCTTGTAAGTTTAATAGTATAGTATTATCATATTGTAATTTGAAATAAAATATATAACTAGAATAAACTCAATCAATTTCTCTAGTATTAAGTACATAGTGAATAAGTCTTTAGACTAAGCTGCCCCTAATGCCATGGCATGCCAGTGGCTCTCCTTGCATTACAGTTTTATAATTGTAACTACCAATACCTATGTATACTTGTAACTTGCAACGAAATAAAAATATTATATTATTATTATTATTATTATTATTAATTATTTACAGTGATTTACAAGTAAGCCAGGGTAGGAAACTTATATATTTAATTACTTATATTAAATTTGAGAGGTAGCCATAGGCTAGGCTTCGCAATATTTACAACAGTTATAACAGCTAGGTCAGATTTAACCTAGTTAACATTTACAGTGGAACTGCAAAGCCAGATTTAGGCTATAGTTGCACACCAGTTTCAACAGTTATATAAAGTTTGGCTAGGATTTACCTTCTCCAACTAACTACACTGAATTAAACAAGCTAGGCACAGTTAGGCCAAGCTAATCACACAACATTATTTACTTATTGTTTCATAAGTTGAATTACTGAATTTATTTGTGTTAACCAAGTGAATTTAATTTGTAAAGACTGCATTTTTACTGTGTGAATTTCATTGTCTTTGGCTCATTTTAATGTGGGATTTGTGATTTGCACCAGAGGCTTAAGTCCTGTAACTATTTATGTAGTACAGGGAATTGCTAGGTTAAGCTTTCATAACAACAACATACAGTTCAGTTGGGTTTGAGGGCTAACAGTGAACATTTTAATTCTGAGTCAAGTCAATATATGTTAAAGAAAGTTGTTAAGTTTGTCGAGGAGCTTTGGGTCTCACTTGTTCTCATCTAATACCATATCGTGCTGTGGGTGTGCTAATTAAAGTACAAATTAGTGACGCACTCTTAACTAAACCACAACAATGACGGGTGAAACTCAGAAAGGAACTGCCCCATCTCTAAGTCAGCTAAAACGGTCTATGAAAGCCCACAAGGGACGCTTAAACCAGGCGTGTGGAGAGTGCCGAGATAGCAGACGAAAAGCAGATGTAGATTGTGAGGATCTAGAAAGCTGCTTGGAGCTTTTAGAGGGAAGGCTAGAGGCCTTGGAGACAGCCTATCTATGTTATGAGGCAGGAGCCTATGAAGCAGATAAGTCTGAGGATATTGTTGAGGCAGCTCGGAGGGAATACAACTAGCAGAGGGCTGAATGTAAAGCGGAGATGAGACTCTGCAAACAGTTGATATGATATGGGCAACAAATAATATTCCAAGGAACACAGGCAGCCACAGTCATGCTAATATGTTACCCAGATTACCCCAATTGAATTTACCCATGTTTGACGGAACCTTGACAGAGTACATTGCTTTCTGGGATCAGTTTAAAGCCCAGATAGATGACAGGGATGATTTGTCAGATGCCGCCAAATTACAGTATTTACGTTCACAGCTCACAGCCTTAGACTTGGTCCGGCATTACCAAACCACTGATACTAATTATCAACATGCCAAGGATCAACTAAAGGACATGTTTGGCAACACTGAGGAGATAAAGACTGCTATATTTTGTCGACTGGCGGATCTAGAGGTTTGCCGTCATGACCGTCAGAGCTTAGAGAAGTTTCACATTGAAGTTATGAGCTTGACAAATAGTCTCAAAGATTTACATGATTGGGGTGGATCAGAATGGATGGTCAGTCTGTTGATTCAGAGAAAACTGGCTAGCACTACAGTGCACGAGTTACGTATAATATGCCGGACAAACCGGTTCACGATACAACAGATTGTTGAGGGGCTGGGAGATCTCATGTCTCACCTGAGGTCAGGGGGAGAGATTGCCCGCCAAGGTGAAATCGTTCGACCGCTCCGGACATTCGAGAGATAGAGCTAAGCACCCCCCATTAGGGTTGGCACCTATTATGCCCAGGACAAGTCCTCAACCAAAGGGACAAAAGGGGAAGCCATTAAGATGGTTAGCATGAGGCCGTGTGTATTCTGTGAAGGGGAGCACGCTAGTTCAGGGTGTTAGAGCTTCACCACCTATGACCAAAGGTGCCAGCGACTAAGGGAGTTGAGACTCTGTTTCAAGTGTTGTGGAGAACACTTTGCCCGGGACTGTAACATCCAGCTCAGTGAGTGTCGAGGCTGTCGGAAGGGTAAGCACCACAGTGCGTTGTGTCCTAAGGATACCAGACCAGCCCAGGCTAAGGGGATCAAGCCCAAGGGAGGGCGGAGAGCAGAGACAAGCCCAACGTAGTGGTGAATGTGGTGAGTATGGCACAGGGAATTAGTTTTGGCGAACGGTTTCAAGGTTCTGTGGCCCTACCCACAGTAATGGGAAGAGGTCCGAAACAACCCATTTGTTTTTTGACACTGGGGCCCAAAGATCCTTCATAACAGAGACTCTAGCAGCTAAGTTGAAGTTGAAGTCAGAGGGTAAGGCTGACATGAAAGTGGAAGGGTTTGATGGGCCGGTTCCTCACAAGTCTTATCCTGTTGTAGATGTCGCAGTTAGATTAGGCGGGCATCGCCGGAAGATCTCAGCCTTAATAGTGAAGAGGCTGCCCGATATCATTACCGCCAAGGGCCTTGCCGCGGCAGTCAAACATTCGACTGCCTGGGAATGGGGGCTCCGGCACCACAGCAACTGAGGCTGTGCTAGTGATGCGAATTGGGCTGCTTGAAGATCTATCGGAAACGCGAGTCGGCATAGTCGACAGTGAGCCAGTCCATAAACTATGGGACCTGGATGTAGTAGGGATTAAGGGTGATCAACTACCCCCGAACACAAGGAGACTTATCAGGATTACTTAAACCATGTACAGTTCAAGGACGGCCAGTACTGGGTGCGACTACCCTGGAAACCGGTACACGCAACACTACCCACTAATTTTAAGAGGGCACGGGGTCAGTTGAACTCACTGGTAAACAGCCTGACCAAGAAGGGTCTTGTGGGAAAATATGATGACATCATTAAAGAACAGTTGGCCCTTGGATTCATTGAGAAAGTGCCCTATGCCAGTCCGGGAGAAAATACCCATTATCTCCCTCACATGGCAGTCACCAAGGAGTCAGTGACCACCCCCATCAGAGTGGTCTTCAACTGTAGCTCACAGGCTAGTCCCCGAGAGCCCTCATTGAACGATTGTCTGTTTACAGGACCGTCTCTGACTCAGAAACTAGCAGATGTGTTGCTAAAGTTTAGGACAGAGCAGTATGCCTATGCAGCAGATATCAGTAAAGCCTTCCTGCGAACTGGGTTGCATCCACAAGATGCAACCCAGTTGGCAAACAGCAAGGTGCCAGAGCAGGGGTACGAAACCTACAGGTTCAAGGCTGTGTTGTTTGGTGCCACTAGTTCACCATTCTTGCTGTAGGCTACCATAGACTACCACCTGGTGAATTGTAACAGTCCCCTCAAAGAACTACTGAAGACCCTATTTTATGTAGACAACATGCAAGGTACCACCTCAGATGAGGGACGGTTGATGGACATTTACCGGGAGTCTAATCGGGAGATGATCTCAGCTAACATGCCATTGAGAGAATGGGTAACGAATAATCCCACTTGTGAGGCAGGATGGAACGTGATTATGCGGGCTACACAGTACCTGAGGTAACCTCGGTATTGGGACTGGAACGGGTGACACCCCTAAAAGAGTGTTCAATCCCAAAGCTACAGCTCACAGCGATGTTGCTGGGAGCAAGACTGGGAAAGTACGTAAAGGAAATGTTAAGTAACCTGAGGGTGACACACACATATATATGGACAGACTCGGAGGTAGCCTTACAGTGGGTCCAGAACGACAGGTCCAAACTCCCCTATGTCAGGAATCGAGTGAAGGAGATACGGGAGCTACAGTCAGCATCTACAATTTTACATGTACCTACAGTTCAAAACCCAGCTGACTTGATCAGCAGAGGGGTGACACACAAAAAAATGAGTAAAAGCGAGATTTGGTTCAAAGGCCCGGACTGGTTACCAGCGAAGGAGTGCTGGCCAGAGCAGAAATTCGGGGAGACAACCAGCAGCATAGTGCATTTCGTGGGGGAGCCAGGCACTGAACTACTGGACCCCAAACGCTACTCCTCATGGAGGAAACTGGTGGGAGTCAACGAAATGGTGTTTCATTTTGTGAGAAAGCTGAATGACAAGGTAAGCAGAGGCAGACAGTTGTCGCTTGTGGGTCCCAGAGAGTACTGGATACAGCAGTACCAGAGGGAGAGATTTTCAGGAGTCCTGGAGGTACTGGCTGCCGGGCAGCCAGACACGACATTGGGTCTTGCACGCAACGGCGACTCAGAGAGCGGTAAGTTGTTCTTTGGATCATGCCGGTCTGATAAGATGCAGGGGAAGACTACACAACGCTGAGCTCAGTTATGGGGCCAACTTTTACACAGGATGATATGAACACGGGGTACATCAAAAAGTGATCTGTGTCTTGTGTTATGGTCATGGGCCCTGATAAAGTTGGTGAGGAGAATTTTAAGCGGAGGGTTTATATTTGAGTGTAGAGTTCTATGTATGTAGTAGGCACAAGAATAAGTGTGAATGTTCTTTACGGTGAGTAGTTTTAGACTTTTGAATATTGGTGGAGTATGCTGTCTTGAGTGGGAATTTGGTATCATTCTGACTGCAGCCTTTTGCTGGGTTATGAGTGGTCTAAGGTGATTTAATGTTGTTGATCCCCATGCACAAATTCCATAGGTGAGATAAGGCTAGATGAGTGAATGATACAGAGCAAGGAGAGCTGATTGAGGCACATAGTAGCGTATCTTTGATAGTATGCCTACTGTCTTTGATTTTTTTTTGGAAATTTGTTGTATGTGTGTTTGGAATTTGAGGATACTGTCAAGGTGGATTCCTAGGAATTTTCCTTCTGTGAGTCTTGTGATGGGTGAACCATTAAGCGTTATGTTAAGTGGAAAATTTGTAGCTCTCTTTCCAAACTGAATGAAATAGGTTTTGTCAGAATTAAGAGTAAGCTTATTAGTCGTTATCCAGGTTGATATTTTCTGTAATTCAGCATTAACAGTGTTGGTCAGTATAACTGGATTTGGGTGAGAGAAGACATATGTTGTGTCATCTGCAAATAATATGGTTTGAGAGTGGATGATTCAGATCATTGATGTAAATGAGAAGAGGAGGGGTCCCAGGACACTTCCTTGGGACACATCTGTAATTTGTTGTGGCAGATTAGCTCCATTTGTGTTCACGTATTGCTCTGTTATAGGTATGACTTGGTAGTGTGGGTGCCTATCCATAGTGCTAATTTTGTGAGCAGTAAATCATGGTCAACTGTATCAAAAGCTTTACGTATATCAATGAAGATTCCTAGTGGGACTTCTTTCTTCTCAAGAGAGGTGTATATTAGCTCTAGCATGTGTATAATATCATCATTTGTGCTTTTGTTAGTCCTGAATCCAAACTGACAGGGGTTGAGTACGTTGTGTGAGACGAGGTAGGAATAAATCTGCCTATGAATTAATTTTTCAAAGATTTTAGAGAGCAGAGGTAAGTTAGATATTGGTCTATAATTATTCAAGTCTGTTGATCACCTCCTTTGTGGATCGGGGTGACCCTATTTTGAGAATGATGGAAGGTAGGATTCAAGGGATTTGTTGAAGAGTGTGAATTGGTGACAGTACCTGGGAAGCTTCTTTGTACATAAAAGGTGGTAAGCTGTTTATGTCTCCTGCCTTGTTTTTAAGGGTGTTGATTATGAGCGAGACTTCTATTGGGATGGTTGGGGCTAAGAATAGTGTATTAGGGTAGGTGTTGGTGAGGTAGTCTGATGGACGGGTGTTCGAGCTTGGGATTTTACTCGCTAGATTCTTTCCTATGGTGGAGAAGAAAACATTAAGTCTGTTTGCTGTCTCAGTTGGTGGGAGTAGGGGTTCATCTGTTTTTGATAATTTGATAGTTTTGTTCTTGGATATCTTTTTATTTCCTAGAATTTCAGATAGGGTTTTCCAGTTTTTTTCATATCACCTTTTATGTTATTTGACCCCTTCTGTACTGTTTTTCATTTTGGTGCCTTTTGTTAATGGATTTGAGAATGCTGGGTGTTAGCCAGGGACTGTTAAGTCTCTTAGCTGTGATCTGTTTAGTTTTTTAGGGCAATGTTTATAAAGAGGTAGTGTTTTTTTTTTAGGAAATTCTTAATACATTCATTAGTATCTGAATAAGTTTCTGTCTCATTATGCCAGTCGATGTTAATCATAGCTGTTATAAAGTTATTAACAGCTGAATCATTATGTAGTCTGAAGGTAACTTTAGTAGTGTCTTGGGACAATTTACCTAGGTTGGTTATGAGAAAGGTAGGGTAGTGGTCTGTGGTGTTGTCTGTGATTATGCCTGATTTTAGAGGGATATAGTGTTAGTCCAGATGTAGTCTAGTAAGGAGATTCTAGTCTCAGATATTCTTGTAGGTTTTGTTGGTAGTAACAAGCAGTTGCTCATAGTGTTTGTGAATTCAATTACGTGTGGGTCCTGGTCATGTAGGAGATTTATGTTGAAATCTCCTGTGAGCAGCAAATGGTCTTTGTTCATGTGTGCATCAGTTATCAGGTTTCCTAATTTTTCACTAAAGTGGTGAATGTTTGACTGTGGTAGTCTGTAGATGTTTATTCACTGTGAGGGTTTTTGCAGGTCTTTTGATTTAAATTTAGCTGTAATATATTCTCCATGTTCTCCATGTTCACTCCCAATTAAATTTTAAACCAACAGCAATACTCTAATTCTGAGCATTCACATTATAAAATTTATACAATATAAATTTTGGAAAATTACACAAAATTTTCCACACTGCGGCCGGGCGGAGTTCGTTGCTAAACGACTTAAATTGCTTTTCCTTTAAAATTTTATTCTTTAATTGTTGATTAATTATATCCTTATAAGCATTCAATAATTCTGGCGTCTTACTCAATTCGTGGAGCTGAGCCTTTAATTGTCCATAAGCCATCCTATAATTAGTAGGTAAGTCTGGATGGTTCAGCTTTCACGGGAGTCGCACCCAGTATTGTCCAGATTCATATTTAACATTCTTCAGGTATTGTTCCTGAATAAAGGAATCATCTGGACTTTCTTCATTTACATTGATTCCAATGCTGTCCAGTTCCCATAATTTATACACTGGCTCAACACCATCCTCTATAGAAGAATATTTACACTGGGGTGACATTTCAAGAGTAGGACACCGTGACTGTTTATGTCTTCCTCTAGTCATTCATTATTATTATTACGAGGAAGCCTACCATAAATTACATGACCAGCGTTGAGCAGAGTGACACCACATTTCTTTACCTTTCCTTCACAAAGGAGGCATAATAGTCACTACCTATCAAAATTTTGATTGACCCACAGAGTCATTATTTACACCAGAAGGTGCCAACTTTACATTATTTTGTGAGAACCCTATTGTGGCGATTTTTTCTGGGGGCCTATCCACAATTACTGCATTAATACAGGTTTTCTCCTTGCCCAGACTGACATTTATATAAACAGTGTCATACAACTGGCCCTTTTATCTGAGAGAAAAACAGATAATTTTAAAGCTGTAGGATCCCCCATTTGTACTTTCATCCCATTAAGGCAATTACGTTTTAGGAAAGTATGTTGTGATCCTGTCTAGTAATGCAGTTACATTTTGGTTTTATGCATTTTATCATTAATTATTACATCCAACACCGGTAAGGCTACCTCAGCTAGGCCATCATTATTAATATTAGCTGCGATCTTTACATTAGCCACAATTGTGTTAGGGTTATTAACATTATCATTAATGTCACCATTATTATTAGAATTATATACACCCTTACACGGTGCCTTTCCTTGTTGCATTGATAACAATTGTTTAATTTGGCATGACAATCCTTTACATTATGATTGCCTAGACATCTGATACATCTGTCAAGTTCTTCCAATTTTTCCACTTTAACATCCCATGAATTATAGCCATTACAATTCTTAGAGTAATGAGTACCCTTACAGAAGAGACAATCTCTCTGATCTTTGCCTGACTTCTTATCAACTGGGCTACTCTTATTAGGGTACTTATTCCTCTTACTTTGATGTGAAGAACCACTATTACTGGTTCCTGTCACTTGATATGTGCCTATGGAACCCTTTTTAGTAGATGAATTATGATTATTGACTTTGGGATAATTTTTCCTTTTGTGAGACTTGACAGATACCTCAGAGACATTATGTTTTATATTCTCAGAATTATTTTGCTGTCTGGTCTGCAACTGAACTATTAATTCTTGCAGACCTAGTCTTATTTCCTGCAGACCGTGCTCTGGAGTCTTTGGCAAACACGTCTTTTGCATTAATAGGTTGACTAACTGCCTGCCTTACACACCTTAATGTTTTCATTCAGATCCTAATATTGATTAATTAGAGTTTCCCTTGCATCACTATCTGCACAGTTCTTCAGCAGATCTCCTTCGCAATTTTTATAATGCAATTTAAATGACTCAAATCTACTTTCTAAAGCATCTAAATACAATTTTAAATCATCAGTATTCACAGTTTGCTGCTTCATTAAATCTAAGTACTTATTGTATGTCTTGGTAGCATGACCCGTTATCGCCTGTAATGATGCCTTCTGTGTTCTAAAATCCATGGACTTGCCACCTACATTAACTCCATTAGATTCACCCATGGTTCAATATATTAAATTCAATTAACACACTGATTATTTGATTAATTATACTTTATAAAGGTAATTATTACTACAAACACCAATATTAATGCTTGCCTTACTTGGGCTTAGTAATTACACCTTTATGTAAATTACACTCCTAGCTCTACCTGGGCTTATACAAATTATAATGCAAATATCACAAATACACATTAATATAAATGCTAGCTACACTTAGGCTTAGCAAAATTAATATTGTGGTAATTATATTCCATTACACAATTAAATTTATGTACCCAACACCCACTTCCTTCAATCAAGTCACTTAATTATTCAATTAATTAGTTTTCACTAATTACATCTGGTTCGAAGGACCAACGGGAAGATGTGGGAATAAATCACCTGCATGTACCTCCCATTACATTCATGCAACTAATTTGATTAGAGGGCAACAATAATACATTATTTACATTTGGTGCACCTCTGCGGTAGTGGGAAATATTTTGAGACACTCTGGTCACAAGGAGAGTCCCCTTCCACAACCACTACTCTCTGTCCACATCCAACCTGGTCCAGAATTATTGATGTATTATATTTAGACAACACCAATGATTGATGTTAATAATTATAGTGGACTGTATGGATAAATTTGACTGATTTGGAAAAAGGAAGGAGTTACACATATATATATGCATCATATAAGAAAATACTGATATAATAATACCACCACTTACCCAATATTCTCTGGTAGTCACTTGATGCAACTGGGTCACCCACAACCTGCCTATCCTGTTACATAGAAATTAAACTGGCCAGTCAACTCTGCATAACAAGAAGATTTACTTAGTTATGGGTGGCTGATGATCCTTATTTTCTCCATTCACCATCCTACCTCGAAGTCCTGCCAAGTTAATGTGAAAGCAATTCCAGTAAACGTTATTTCCGATTTGCTTTAATCCAAGTCAAGAGGTCGAGCCCCTTAAAACCTCCTCGGTCCTCGGAAATAGGAGGCCAGGTTAACATGTGGTCACTCTGGGATATGGGAACTCTTCTTATTTCAATTAGAGTTATTATCACTGATTTCTCCACAGTTCACATTAATTTCCACTTACTTTAAGGCCGATTCACTGTAGTTTAACATCGATGAGGTTTGATTATATTAGCGGACTATTTCTAATGCATGCACACTGTCCCTCGTTATTTCCATTCTCATCACCCTATTATGGGGGTTCCGATGACTTCCTGTCCCGTATTATACACCGGGAACAGTTACGACACTTCGTATTGAGAAGTGAGGCCACTATTTACCCTTTAGGCCCAGTGGTCTGGTGGCTAGAGCTCTCGCTTCACACTCGGAGGGCCCGGGTTTGATTCCCGGCAGGTGGAAACATTTCGACGTGTTTCCTTACACCTGTTGTCATGTTCACCTAGCAGCAAATAGGTACCTGGGTGTTAGTCGACTGGTGTGGGTCGCAGCCTGGGGGACAAGATTAGGGACCCCACTGGAAATAAGACAGCAGTCCTCGATGATGCACTGACTTTCTTGGGTTATCCTGGGTGGCTAACCCTCCAGGGTTAAAAGTCCAAAAAATCTTATGTTATCTTATCTTTTTAGGCCATTCTAAAGTGCCAAAGTCCTGGCCCTATTCTGGCCAGACCCACGCAATTCAAAACCACTTAAGTGTCTGCCCCCTTCTCCCCGCAAAAGCGCAGAGAACCTCCCTGTTGGTTCTTTTTCACTCCCAATTAAATTTTTAATCAACAGCAATACTCTAATTATGAGCATTCACATTATAAAATTTATACAATATAAATTTGGGAAAATTACACAAAATTTTCCACACCATCATTAATATGATGTTAGTGGTATTTAAATTGTCCTTACCATCAATGTGATATGGTTGGTATTTTAACACTTTTGGGGTCGGTTGCTTAATATTACGGCTTTGAAGAGAGGGGCGGTCCCGTAATACTACGCCAAAATTCTAGCGGCTTCCAATCTTGCGGGAGAAAGATGGCAGGGCTCATTATGCACGCAGTGCATAATGACCTTTTTTTTGCGTAAAACAGCGACTTTGCAATGTATTTTCGTATAGTGTTACAGCTGTATTCTCGGTTTCTTGGTCTCATGTGATAGAATCGAAGATATCTTACAGAAGTAGAGATGATTTTGAATGGTTTACACAATAATATAGCTTGAAATTGAGCTCAAAGTAGCAGAAATGTTTATTTTTTGCCGATGTTCAAGAGTAAACAAATCACCTCACGCGTCGAATACACGTCAATTGTCCAGTCTAATATGCACTCACGAATGCACTGACATTATTTATACAATTATTACCATTATGCAGTAGTATGAATAACATTATATCTCCAAAATGAAAAGCAAGGATGAAGACGTGACTAATGAACAGAGAAAATGTTATTTTAGTGCCATGAATGTCTACATTATTTATTTTGGACCCTTTCTTGATGTTTTCACTAAAACATCAAGAAAGATGTTTTAGTGAAATTGGCCAAATTAGTAATTTATGATCACTTTATTGGGTAGTTGAAATAGGTAAATGAGAAGTTTCTTGTACTCATTCGATAGAATAAAAGGAGTTCTAGCAAAATAGCGGAATTTATTCGACTGGAACAATAGAAGTGGCTTAAAATAGAGCTCAAAGTGGGCAAAATGACCGATGCGTAAATATCACATCAGGTTTTGAGCTTTTGGTTTCATTACCTTTGGAAAAAAATTCTCTATCATTTCATAAGAATTTTTTTTTTAATTCTTCGACTCTGGGAGTAAGTTTGCAAGCAGGGGTCGCGAACTTCAAAGGGTTAAAGTGTCCTTACCATCATTAATGTGTTATGAGTTGTATTTAAATTGTCCTTTAAATCATTAATGTGCTGTGAGTGGTATTTAAATTGTCTTTTAAATCATTAATGTGCTGTGAGTGGTATTTAAATTGTCCTTTAAATCATTAATGTGCTGTGTTATACTAAGGACTGGAGTGGTGTTGCCTGTTGCTGGGGTCAAGTAGTGAGATGGCGTGGTGTTGCCTGTGGTTGATTGTCAGTGGAACTGAACCTGATGTTCCTGTGTTCAAAATAATTATTTTAATTATACTGGTCAACTACTAACCCCTTCACTCTCACTCACATAGATCTACGTCAGAGGGATCAGTGTCACAGACCTAGATCTACGTCAGAGGGATCAGTGTCACAGACTTAGATCTACGTCAGTGGGATCAGTGTCACAGACTTAGATCTACGTCAGTGGGATCAGTGTCACAGACCTTGATCTACGTCTTAATCACAGCGCCCTCAAATATATTGTGAGCAGTAAATGTTGACTTACACATGAGAGAATGTGTCTGTACAGTGGGTGTGTACAGTGGGTGTGTACAGTGGCTGTGTACAGTGGGTGTGTACATTAGGTGTGTACAGTGGGTGTGTACATTGGGTGTGTACAGTGGGTGTGTACAGTGGGTATGTGCAGTATAAAAACAATCCCTTCTCAGGAAGTGCATGATAGGAACAGCTAATCTTTCATCTTGTGTTTGGTGTTCTGCTAATACGGTGGTTTTCAATTATACTCAATCTTCAATTCTTCATTTATTTGCCACCTGCTTTGCTATTGTGGCAGTTTTTAAGCAAGAAGTACCCAGCAGCTGGGCGTCCATGTGACATTTTCTTCAGTTTGTTTACAGCCTCTGTGTGCTCTGTGTCTCTCTGTGTGCTCTGTGTCTCTCTGTGTGCTCTGTCTCTCTATGTGCTCTGTGTCTCTCTGTGTGTTCTGTGTCTCTCTGTGTGCTCTGTGTCTCTCTGTGTGCTCTGTGTGTTCTGTGTCTCTCTGTGTGATCTGTGTCTCTCTGTGTGCTCTGTGTCTCTCTGTGTGCTCTGTGTCTCTTTGTGTGTTCTGTGTCTCTCTGTGTGCTGTGTCTCTCTCTGTGCTCTGTGTCTCTCTGTGTGCTCTGTCTCTCTCTGTGTGCTCTGTGTGTTCTGTGTCTCTCTGTGTGCTCTGTGTCTCTCTGTGTGCTCTGTGTCTCTCTGTGTGCTCTGTGTCTCTTTGTGTGTTCTGTGTCTCTCTGTGTGATGTGTCTCTCTGTGTGCTCTGTGTCTCTCTGTGTGCTCTGTCTCTCTATGTGTGCTCTGTCTCTATCTGTGTGTTCTGTGTCTCTCTATGTGATCTGTGTCTCTCTGTGTGCTCTGTGTCTCTCTGTGTGCTGTGTCTCTCTGTGTGTTCTGTGTCTCTCTGTGTGCTCTGTCTCTCTATGTGTGCTCTGTCTCTCTCTGTGTGCTCTGTGTCTCTCTGTGTGTTCTGTGTCTCTCTGTGTGATGTGTCTCTCTGTGTGCTCTGTGTCTCTCTTTGTGCTCTGTCTCTCTATGTGTGCTCTGTCTCTCTCTCTCTGTGTTCTGTGTCTCTCTATGTGCTCTGTGTCTCTCTGTGTGCTCTGTGTCTCTCTGTGTGCTGTGTCTCTCTGTGTGCTCTGTGTCTCTCTGTGTGCTCTGTCTCTCTATGTGTGCTCTGTCTCTCTCTGTGTGTTCTGTGTCTCTCTATGTGTTCTGTGTCTCTCTGTGTGTTCTGTGTCTCTCTGTGTGCTCTGTGTCTCTCTGTGTGCTCTGTGTCTCTCTGTGTGCTCTGTGTCTCTCTGTGTGCTGTGTCTCTCTGTGCGCTCTGTGTCTCTCTGTGTGCTCTGTCTCTCTATGTGTGCTCTGTATCTCTCTGTGTGTTCTGTGTCTCTCTGTGTGATCTGTGTATCTCTGTGTGTTCTGTGTCTCTCTGTGTGCTATGTGTCTCTCTGTGTGCTGTGTTTTCTGTATGCTTTGTGTCTCTCTGTGTGTTTTGTGTCTCTCTGTGTGCTCTGTGTCTCTCTGTGTGCTCTGTGTCTCTCTGTGTGCTCTGTGTTTCTCTGTGTGCTCTGTGTCTCTCTGTGTGCTCTGTCTCTCTCTGTGTGTTCTGTGTCTCTCTGTGTGCTCTGTGTCTCTCTGTGTGTTCTGTGTCTCTCTGTGTGCTCTGTGTCTCTCTGTGTGCTCTGTGTTTTCTGTGTGCTTTGTGTCTCTCTGTGTGTTCTGTCTCTCTCTGTGTGCTCTGTGTCTCTCTGTGTGCTCTGTGTGCTCTGTGTCTCTCTGTGTGCTCTGTACTCACCTATATGTACTCACCTATTTGTGGTTGCAGGGGTCGAGTCATAGCTCCTGGCCCTGCCTCTTCACTGATTGCTACTAGGTCCTCTCTCTCCCTGCTCCATGAGCTTTATCAAACCTAGTCTTAAAACTATGTATGGTTCCTGCCTCCACTATGTCGCTTTCTAAGCTATTCCACTTCCTGACAACTCTATGACTGAAGAAATACTTCCTAACATCCCTTTGACTCATAGGAGTCTTCAACTTCCAATTGTGACCCCTTGTTTCTATGTCCCCTCTCTGGAACATCTTGTCTCTGTCCACCTTATCTATTCCTCGCAGTATTTTATATGTCGTTATCATGTCTCCCCTAACCCTCCTGTCCTCTAGTGTCCTCTATGTGTTCTGTGTCTCTCTGTGCTCTATGTCTATCTGTGTGTTCTGTGTCTCTCTGTGCTCTATATCTCTCTGTGTGTTCTGTGTCTCTGTGTGCTCTGTGTCTCTATGTGTGCTCTGTGTCTCTCTGTGTTCTCTGTGTCTCTCTGGATTCTGACTGGAAACTTTCCAAGTTTCAAACGTTTTAAATCTACTGTGTATATTATACATACTATTCTTATTTTAATTACAATGGCATGTAAGGGTAGTTGTGATAAAATAAGAAGTTGCAAGCCTCTTTATTTGCCAAGTTAGAAATGATTAAACTGAGTGAGCAAGGTATGTCTACGTCAGAAACAAGACATAAACTTGGTTTAACTCGTTAAACAGTTAGTTCAATCGTGAACTTTAAGAAGACAGTACTGAAGGACAATAAAAGTGCTACACCAGTGAACACTAAGACTGCAAGAAAAACATGATAACATTATTGTTGACATGGAAAAACTTTTACTGGTGTAGACTGAAGATGAACCCAGACACAACGTGTCTTTAAGCCAAGCCATTACCCAGGCCAAGGCCCCAAGTCTCTTTCATTCTATGACGGCTGAGAGAAGTGAGGAAGCTGATGAAGATAAATTTGAAGCTAACAGAAGTTGGTTTCACAGGTTTAATTAAGGAAAGAAGCAACAAAGGTAGGGCAAGGCAGAGCCAAGCAGGTCCAGACAAAGCAGAAGCAGGCAGGACAGGGGAAGGCAGGATAGGGAAGACAGGGCAGGCAAGGCAACGTCAGGCAGGGCAGAGCAAGGCAGGGCAGGGCAGGGCAAGGCAAGGCAAGGCAAGGCAAGGCAAGGCAAGGCAAGGCAACGTCAGGCAGGGCAGAGCAGGGCAAGGCAGGGCAGGGCAGGGCAAGGCAAGGCAAGGCAAGGCAGGGCAGGGGAAGGCAGAGCAGGTAGGACAATCCAGAACAGGCAGGACAAGCCAGAGCTGGCAGGACAAGCCAGAGCATACAGGACAAGCCAGAGCAGGCAGGACATGCCAGAGCAGGCAGGACAAGCCAGAACAGGCAGGACAAGCCAGAGCTGGCAGGACAAGCCAGAGCATACAGGACAAACCAGAGCAGGCAGGACAAGCCAGAGCATGCAGGACAAGCCAGAGCATGCAGGACAAGCCAGAGCATGCAGGACAAGCCAGAGCAGGCAGGACAAGCCAGAGCAGGCAGGACAAGCCAGAACAGGCAGGACAAAACCTGCAAAAGTTGGCAGGCCAGAGCAGGAAAGGCAGCACAGGCTAGAGTAGGCATGTCAGGAGAAGACAGGGCAAGAGTGGCCAGAGCAGGTAGGACAAGCCAGAGCAGGCAGGACAAGCCAGAGCAGGTAGGACAAGCCAGAGCAGGCAGGACAAGCCAGAGCATACAGGACAAGCCAGAGGATGTAGGACAAGCCAGAGCAGGCAGGACAAGCCAGAGGAGGTAGGACAAGCCAGAGCAGGCAGGACAAGCCAGAGCATACAGGACAAGCCAGAGGAGGTAGGACAAGCCAGATCAGGCAGGACAAGCCAGAGCAGGCAGGACAAGCCAGAGCAGGCAGGACAAGCCAGAGCAGGTAGGACAAGCCAGAACAGGCAGGACAAGCCAGAGCTGGCAGGACAAGCCAGAGCATACAGGACAAGCCAGAGCAGGCAGGACAAGCCAGAGCAGGCAGGACAAACCAGAGCAGGCAGGACAAGCCAGAGCAGGCAGAACAGGTCAGAGCATGTAGGACAAGCCAGAGCAGGCAGGACAAGCCAGAGCAGGCAGGACAAGCCAGAGCAGGCAGGACAAGCCAGAGCAGGCAGGACAAGCCAGAGCAGGCAGGACAAGCCAGAGATTGAAAGAAACCCTAAGTATTTCTTTTCCTATGCAAAATCAAAATCGAGAACAACAACCAGTATTGGGCCCCTACTTAAACCGGATGGGTCCTACACAGATGACAGCAAGGAAATGAGTGAGTTACTTAAATCCCAGTATGACTCAGTTTTTAGCGAGCCACTAACCAGACTGAAAATCGAAAACCTAAATGATTTTGTTATGAGAGTGCCACAGAACTTGACAGACGCATGCCTTTCTGACATCATCACGACGCCAAATGACTTCGAAAAGGCAATAAATGACATGCCCATGCACTCCGCTCCAGGCCCAGACTCATGGAACTCCGTGTTCATCAAGAACTGCAAGAAGCCCCTATCACATGCTTTTAACATCCTATGGAGAGGGAGCATGGACACTGGGATCGTCCCGCAGCTACTAAAAACAACAGACATAGCCCCGCTCCACAAAGGGGGCAGTAAAGCAATAGCAAAGAACTACAGACCAATTGCGCTAACGTCCCATATCATAAAAATCTTTGAAAGGGTTCTAAGAAGCAAGATCGCCACCCATCTTGATACCCATCAATTGCACAACCCAGGACAGCATGAGTTTAGAGCAGGCCGCTCCTGTCTGTCCCAACTACTGGACCATTACGACATGGTCCTGGATGCTCTAGAAGATAAACAGAATGCAGATGTTATATATACAGATTTTGCAAAAGCCTTTGACAAGTGTGACCATGGTGTAATAGCACACAAAATGCGTGATAAAGGAATAACAGGAAAAGTTGGTAGATGGATCTATAATTTCCTAACACGTAGAACACAAAGAGTAGTAGTCAACAGAGTAAAGTCTGAGGCAGCTACTGTGAAAAGCTCTGTTCCACATGGCACAGTACTTGCTCCCATCCTATTCATCATCCTCATATCAGACATTGACAGGGATATAAGCCACAGTGCTGTGTCTTCCTTTGCAGATGACACCCGAATCTGTATGACAGTGTCCACCGTTGAAGACACTGCAAGACTCCAAGCAGACATAAACCAAATCTTTAAATGGGCTGCAGAAAACAATATGAAGTTCAATGATGAGAAATTTCAATTACTCAGATACGGAAAACGTGAATAAATTAAAATCTCATCGGAGTACAAAACTAATTCCAACCACACAATAGAGCGAAAAACTAATGTCAAAGACCTGGGAGTGGATCTCACCTTCAAGGACCATAACACCGTAGCAATTGCATCTGCAAGAAAAATGACAGGATGGATAATGAGAACCTTCAAAACCAGGGATGCCAAGTCCATGTTGACACTCTACAGATCGCTTGTTCTATCTAGGCTGGAATATTGCTGCACACTAACTGCACCTTTCAAGGCGGGTGAAATTGCTGACCTTGAAAATGTGCAGAGAACCTTCACCGCACGCATAAGTGCGATAAACCACCTCAACTACTGGGAACGCTTGAAGTTCCTAAACCTGTACTCTTTAGAACGCAGGCGGGAGAGATACATTATTATATACACATGGAAAATTCTCGAGGGCTTAGTACCAAACTTGCACACAAAAATCACTCCGTACGAAAGCAAAAGACTCGGAAGGCGATGTAACATCCCCCCAATGAAGAGCAGGGTGCCACTAGCACGTTGAGGGACAACACAATAAGTGTGAGGGGCCCAAGATTGTTCAACTGCCTCCCAGCATACATCAGGGGGATTACCAACAAGCCCCTGGCTGTCTTCAAGCAGGCACTGGACAGGCACCTCAAGTCGGTACCTGATCAGCCGGGCTGTGGTTCGTACGTTGGACTGCGTGCGGCCAGCAGTAACAGCCTGGTTGATCAGGCTCTGGTCCAACAGGAGGCCTGGTCACAGACCGGGCCGCGGGGGCGTTGACCCCTGGAATTCTCTCCAGGTAGACTCCAGGTAGCATGCAGGACAAGCCAGAGCATACATGACACGCCAGAACAGGCAGGACAAGCCAGAGCAGGCAGGACAAGCCAGAGCAGGCAGGACAAGCCAGAGCAGGCAGGACAAGCCAGAGCTGGCAGGACAAGCCAGAACATGCAGGACAAGCCAGAGCATGCAGGACAAGCCAGAGCTGGCAGGACAAGCCAGAGCATGCAGGACAAGCCAAAGCAGGCAGGACAAGCCAGAGCATGCAGGACAAGCCAGAGCATGCAGGACAAGCCAAAGCAGGCAGGACAAGCCAGAGCAGACAAAACAGGCACAGCAGGCAGGCAGGGCAAAACAGGCACAACAGGCAAGCAAGGCAGGACAGGCATAGCAGGCAGGCCAGGACAGAGAACGCTGAACAGGATAAGTCACAGCAGGCAGGGCAGGCCAGAACAGGGAGGACAGGGCAGAACATAGAGGCAGGATAGGCAGGTAGGCATGCAGGAACGGCAAGTAAGTAAGTAAGTTAGTAAGTAAGTTTATTCAGGTATACACAAATACAAAGTGGGAGTTAAAACAGTTGCTTTTTGCTGATGACACTATGCTTTTGGGAGATTCTGAGGAGAAGTTGCAGAGGTTGGTGGATGAATTTCGTAGGGTATGTAAAAGACGAAAATTGAAAGTGAATATAGGAAAGAGTACGGTGATGAGGATAACAAAAAGATTAGGTGACAAAAGATTGGATATCAGATTGGAGGGAGAGAGTATGGAGGAGGTGAATGTATTCAGATATTTGGGAGTGGACATGTCAGCAGATGGGTCTATGAAGGATGAGGTGAATCATAGAATTGATGAGGGGAATAGGGTGAGTGGAGCACTTCGGAGTCTGTGGAGACAAAGAACTTTGTCCATGGAAGTAAAGAGGGGAATGTATGAGAGTTGCAACGAGGAGAAGGCTGGAGGCAGTAGAGATGTCATGTCTGAGGTCAATGTGTGGTGTAAATATAATTCAGAGAATTCGGAGTTTGGAAATTAGGAGGAGGTGCGGGATTACGAAAACTATTATCCAGAGGGCTGAGGAGGGGTTGTTGAGGTGGTTCGGACATGTAGAGAGAATGGAACGAGACAGAATGACTTCGAGAGTGTATAAATCTGTAGTGAAGGGAAGGCGGGGTAGGGGTCGGCCTAGAAAAGGTTGGAGGGAGGGGGTAAAGGAGGTTTTGTGTGCGAGGGGCTTGGACTTCCAGCAAGCATGTGTGAGCGTATTTGATAGGAGTGAATGGAGACAAATTGTTTTTAATACTTGACGTGCTGTTGGAGTGTGAGCAAAGTAACATTTATGAAGGGATTCAGGGAAACCGGCAAGCCGGACTAGAATCCTGGAGATGGGAAGTACAGTGTCTGCACTCTGAAGGAGGGGTGTTAATGTTGCAGTTTTATAACTGTAGTGCAAAGCACCCCTCTGGCAAGACAGTGATGGAGTGAATGATGATGAAAGTTTTTGTTTTTCGGGCCATCCTGCCTTGGTGGGAATCGGCCGATGTGTTAATTAAAAAAATAATAAAAAAATACATTTACATAGATTATCATACATAGCAGCATATGTGTAGAAAACCTAGGATAACCCAAAAAAGTCAGACAGAGTGACTTATTTCCATTGAGTATGCAGGCAGGTGGGTAGGCTGGCAGGCAGGGCAGACAAACAGGGCAAGGTAAGGCAAGTCGGGGCCTAGCAGGGCCAGACAAGGCAGGGGCAGGCAGGACAGGATCAGACAAGGCAGGGCAGAGAAGGCAGCGTCAGGCAGGGCAGGGCAAGGCAAGGCAGGGCAGGGCAGGGCAAGGCAAGACAAGGCAGGGCAGGGCAGGGCAAAGCAAGGCAAGGAAAGGCAAGGCAAGGCAGGGAAGAGTCAGGCAAGACAGGCAGGGAAAGGCAAGGCAGGGCAGGGAAGGGCAAAACAGGGCAGGGCAAGGCAGGCTAGGGCTGAGCAGTCAGGCAGGGCAGGCAAGACAAGGCAAGGCAAGACAGATCAGGGCAGGCAGAGACAGATAAAAAATTGAAGACTTAATATTTACTGTATTGTTGTAACAGTGTAGTGTTGTGAGAGTCTCCTGCAACCAGCTATGTCTAATACCAGTACACTCTCACTATCTCCCTCCACTGACACATTCTTTCCCCTCCACCCCCATCATACCCTCACTCTCGCCCCTCCACCTCTCCCTCCCTAACAACCACCCATCCACCCCGACAGCTCTCACTCTAACTGTCCTCTCTCGCCCCAACCCATCCACCCCATCCTAAAAAGATAAAGATTTTAATTCTTTATAAAGGTTGCAATGTGTAATTACAATTTTAGTTTACTAGGTACAAAGAAAGTTACTATCATGCCGGGGCATTTCAGGAAGACTAATACTAGTATATAATAACTACTTAAATCTAGACATGATAATAGTGGTTAACTTTTACTAAAATCTTTATTTACTCTTAATACTAATGGGTGGTAGTCAAAGTGGAGGTTTATAAGAATAATAATATTGAAGTTGAACATAATAAAAACAATATTACAATTAATGGTTCAAGTAGTAATATTTCATAGATTGGCAGATGTTTAATAGGCTGGAGGTCATATAAAATAACTGATTAGAAGTTGTTTTGGTTGGTTTGTGTTATGCATGGTTCAGCATGACTTGGTAATATGTATAGTGGAGAAGAGTGCCATAATTTTTATGAACTATGACATAATTGTAAATCATAATGTATGAACTATGGATAAATGTCAACCATAATTTTAGAAATATGCTATGCATTTCGTGGGTACTGTAAAGTAATTTAAACTGTGAAATGTAAGGAAATCCTGCCAGGGACTTATTTTCTAACAGTGTTTGTGTTAGCGGGTGAGCTTGGTTTGGGGCGGTCAGTGAAGGCAGCGTGGGAGAGAGGCTGGCAGACGCCGCCTCGTTAAGATAAGTTTTGTAATGTTCTACTCCTTTTGTTTAGCCAACACAAGCCATAGGCACTTAAATTGGTTACCAGTACGCTCCCCTGGGCTCTGATATGGTCGGGGCTTGGCGGGATGAGTGCGAACTGGGGAAATAGATGGTCTCGATGCTGGGCACCGACCCCATAGGTACATGTGTTTTGTTTTGAGTTGACGCTCCAGCCATCAGCTCCTCATGTACTTTTATTGGGGCATTTAGGCTAAGAGAAATATAAGGGTGTTGTCTGGAGTGTGTATATATTGGTAATCATAATAAATTGTATATTTTCGTAAATAGGAATTTTGTGTAAACCCTCTAATATCCAACTCATTGGAATAATAACTGCTTGTTTAGCATTTTCTGTTTTGACTGGGATATCCCTGGGTAGCCTAGTTTTACATGGGTTTTGTGTAACTTTTACCTTTTGCCCTTAGACAAGGCATTAGGCCCCAGGTAATCCTGCTTTATGCATAACATGGGGGAATGTATATTGGAGAATTATCAAATTTTATGTGATAATTCAAGTTTGCAACTTGGGAAGTCAATAATCACACTTTATTGGGTTGGTTAAAGGAAGGATTCACTAAAAAATACCTACACTAAAATGTTGCCTTACTTTTGCAGGTGTAGTACACTCAGGTTACTACTAGTTTTTGTGTGCAATAGTTCTGATTTTTAGTGTGTTATTAATAACCTTAATTTTTTCAGGGAATAATTTACCTTAGCAGGTGCAATAAACCAAGGTTCTACTTGTTTTGTGTACAATATTGCTGATTTTTATTGTGTTATTAATACAATAGCTCCATTTTTCTGCCAGGGTTTTAGTGTTCAGTCCTGTTTAATTTTCGGGAGTTAGGTGATAATAACCCCTTGTGAATATAATAATAATTTTGTGGATGTACTTTGCTGTTTGATTTTCTATTTTATACCAGTAAGTCTTGTGGTAGATAGCAAGTGTTTTGTGCTATTAATTTCCAAAATGGCTGACACTGGCGAAATTTCTGGGGATGATGTGGGTGATGGAGGAAACCCTGAGTTAGGTACCACTGTTAGGAACTTGGATAGGGAAGTAGCACTTATGAGGATGAAATTAGCCATAGTTGCGGAAGAAAAAGACCGGTTAAGGATTGAACGTACAAAGATCCAGTAACAGAAAAAGTTAGAAGTGTTGAAGCAGCCACAAACAAGATGGTTGATACATTTCATTGGACAAAGCCATAAAATTGGTTCCCAAGTTCCTAGAGAAAGACCCAGACCAGTTTTTTCACTCGCCATATTATGGCCTATTGTTTTAATTCTAGTATATATATTATATATGTAGTAGGTTGGTAGACAGCAACCACCCAGGGAGGTACTACCGTCCTGCCAGGTGACTGTGAAACAGAAACCTGAAACTGTTTTACATGATGGTAGGATTGCTGGTGTCTTTTTTCTGTCTCATAAACACGCTGGATAACAGGTATATCTAGCTACTTCTACTTACACTTTAGGTCACACTACACTGGCATACACATGCATATATATACATACACACATCTAGGTTTTTCTTCTTTTTCTTAATAGCTCTTGTTCTTTTTATTTTCTCTATTGTCCATGGGGAAGTGGAAAGAATCTTTCCTCCTTAAGCCATGCGTGTCGTATGAGGCGACTAAGATGCCGGGAGCAATGGGCTAGTAACCCCTTCTCCTGTACAAATCTACTAAAAACGAGAAGAAGAAAAACTTTATAAAACTGGGTTGTCTGAATGTGCGTGGATGTAGTGCGGATGATAAGAAAGAGATGATTGCCGATGTTATGAATGAAAAGAAGTTGGATGTCCTGGCCCTAAGCGAAACAAAGCTGAAGGGGGTAGGCGAGTTTCAGTGGGGAGAAATAAATGGGATTAAGTCAGGAGTATCTGAGAGAGTTAGAGCTAAGGAAGGGTAGCAATAATGTTGAAGGATCAGTTATGGAAGGAAAAGAGGGAATATAAATGTGTAAATTCAAGGATTATGTGGATTAAAATAAGGGTCGGATGCGAAAAGTGGGTCATAATAAGCGTGTATGCACCTGGAGAAGAGAGGAGTGTAGAGAGAGAGAGATTTTGGGAGATGTTAAGCGAATGTATAGGAACTTTTGAACCAAATGAGAGAGTAATTGTGGTAGGGGACCTAAATGCTAAAGTGGGAGAAACATGCAGAGAGGGTGTAGTAGGTAAGTTTGGGGTGCCAGGTGTAAATGATAATGGGAGCCCTTTGATTGAACTTTGTATAGAAAGGGGTTTAGTTATAGGTAATACATATTTTAAGAAAAAGAGGATAAATAAGTATACAAGATATGATGTAGGGCGTAATGACAGTAGTTTGTTGGACTATGTATTGGTAGATAAAAGACTGTTGAGTAGACTTCAGGATGTACATGTTTATAGAGGGCCACAGATATATCAGATCACTTTTTAGTTATAGCTACAGTGGGAGTAAAAGGTAGATGGGATACAAGGAAAATAGAATCAGTAAGTAAAAGAGAGGTGAAGGTTTATAAACTAAAAGAGGAGGCAGTTAGGGTAAGATATAAACAACTATTGGAGGATAGATGGGCTAGTGAGAGTGTAGGCAATGGGGTCGAAAATGTATGGGGTAGATTTAAAAATGTAGTGTTAGAGTGTTCAGCAGAAGTTTGTGGTTACAGGCGAGTGGGTGGGAGGGAAGAGGAGCGATTGGTGGAATGATGATGTAAAGAGAGTAGTAAGGAGAAAAGTTAGCATATGAGAGGTTTTTACAAAGTAGAAGTGATGCAAGGAGGGAAGAGTATATGGAGAGAAAAGAGAGGTTAAAAGAGTGGTGAAGCAATGTAAAAGAGAGCAGATGAGAGAGTGGGTGAGATGTTATCAGCAAATTTTGTTGAAAATAAGAAAAAATTTTGGAATGAGATTAATAAGTTGAGGAAGCCTAGAGAACAAATGGATTTGACAGTTAAAAATAGGAGAGGAGAGTTATTAAATGGAGAGTTAGAGGTATCGGGAAGATGGAGAGAATATTTTGAGGATTTGTTAAATGTTGATGAAGATAGGAAGCTGTGATTTCGTGTGTAGGGCAAGGAGGAATAACATCTTGTAGGAGTGTGGAAGAGCCAGTTGTGGGTGTAGGGAAGTTCGTGAGGCAGTGGTAGAATGAAAGGGGTAAGGCAGCTGGGATTGATGGGATAAAGATAGAAATGTTAAAAGCAGGTGGGGATATAATTTTGGAGTGGTTGGTGCTATTATTTAATAAATGTATGGAAGAGGGTAAGGTACCTAGGGATTGGCAGAGAGCGTGTATTGTTCCTTTGTATAAGGCAAAGGGGACAAAAGAGAGTGCAAAAATTATAGGGGAATAAGTCTGTTGAGTGTACCTGGTAAAGTGTATGGTAGAGTTATTATTGAAAGAATTAAGAGTAAAACAGAAAGCAGGATAGCAGATGAACAAGGGGCTTTAGGAAAGGTAGGGGGTGTGTAGACCAAGTGTTTACAGTGAAACATATAGGTGAACAGTATTTGGATAAGGGTAAAGATGTTTTGTGGCATTTATGGATTTGGAAAAGGCGTATGATAGGGTAGATAGGGGGCAATGTGGCAGATGTTGCAGGTGTATGGAATAGGAGGAAGGTTACTGAAAGCAGTGAAGAGTTTTTATGAGGATAGTGAGGCTCAGGTTAGAGTGTGTAGGAGGAAGGGACTATTTCCCAGTAAAAGTGGGCCTTAGACAAGGATGTGTGATGTCACCGTGGTTGTTCAATATATTTATAGATGGGGTTGTAAGAGAAGTGAATGCGAGGGTCTTGGCAAGAGGTGTTGGGCTAAAAGATAAAGAAGCAAATACAAAGTGGGAGTTGTCACAGTTGCTTTTTGCTGATGACACTGTGCTTTGGGAGATTCTGAAGAGAAGTTGCAGAGGTTGGTGGATGAATTTGGTAGGGTGTGTAAAAGAAGAAAATTGAAAGTGAATATAGGAAAGAGTAAGGTGATGAGGATAACAAAAAGAATAGGTGACGAAAGATTGGATATCAGATTGGAGGGAGAGAGTATGGAGGAGGTGAATGTATTCAGATATTTGGGAGTGGACATGTCGGCGGATGGGTCTATGAAGGATGAGGTGAATCATAGAATTGATGAGGGAAAAGGGTGAGTGGAGCACTTCGGAGTCTGTGGAGACAAAGAACCTTGTCCATGGAAGTAAAGAGGGAATGTATGAGAGTATAGTTATACCAACGCTCTTATATGGGTGTGAAGCATGGGTGATGAATGTTGCAACGAGGAGAAGGCTGGAGGCAGTGGAGATGTCATGTCTGAGGTCAATGTGTGGTGTGAATATAATGCAGAGAATTCGGAGTTTGGAAATTAGGAGGAGGTGCGGGATTACCAAAACGATTGTCCAGAGAGCTGAGGAGGGTTGTTGAGGTGGTTTGGACATGTAGAGAGAATGGAACGAGACAGAGTGACTTCGAGAGTGTATAAATCTGTAGTGGAGGAAGGCGGGGTAGGGGTCGGCCTAGGAAAGGTTGGAGGGAGGGGTAAAGGAAGTTTTGTGTGCGAGGGCTTGGACTTCCAGCAAGCATGTGCGAGCGTATTTGATAGGAGTGAATGGAGGCATATGGTTTTTAATACTTGACGTGCTGTTGGAGTGTGAGCAAAGTAACATTTATGAAGGGATTCAGGGAAACCGGCAGGCCGGACTTGAGTTCTGGAGATGGGAAGTACAGTGCCGGCACTCTGAAGGAGGGGTGTTAATGTTGCAGTTTTATAACTGTAGTGTAAAGCACCCTTCTGGCAAGACAGTGATGGAGTGAATGATGATGAAAGTTTTTCTTTTTCGGGCCACCCTGCCTTGGTGGGAATCGGCCGATGTGTTAATAAAAAAAAAAAAAAAATAATGTCATTTATAGTGTTTATTATGTCATATTAGATCAATTCTGATAGATAAATAAGCCGTAGAGTTGATGTTAGCGTAATAATGAAGAATTTTCTCCAGACTCCCGAGAGTCCCCAGAGCGGGAATGTTCCCAGACGGTTCCTGATTGTTGCAAGTCTACGTATAAGCTCCTCCCACTCTCATATGATGACAAATAGTCAATTATTATATTAGAAAGAATAATAAAAGGAATAGCAAAATTTTTTTTTTTTTTTTTTTGCTGGCGCGCCACGCATGTTATGCCTCCCCTTACCCACCAGGCCACGGGCTAGTGTATTTATTACAACATAAAAGTATACCAGCTAAACTGGTGCACAAATATATATGAAGTAAGATAAGATAAGATTTTGTTCGGATTTTTAACCCCAGAGGGTTAGTCACCCAGGATAACCCAAGAAAGTCAGTGCGTCAACAAGGACTGTCTTATTTCCATTGAGATCCTCAATCTTGTCCCCCAGGATGCGACCCACACCAGTCGACTAACACCCAGGTACCTATTTGCTGCTAGGTGAACATAACAGGTGTAAGAAAACTCGTTGAAATGTTTCCACCCTGCCGGGAATCGAACCCGGGCCCTCCGCGCGTGAAGTGAGTGCTTTAGCCACCGGGGCCAGGTTACTTTTATTTTTAACCTTTATTATGCAAAGGAAGATAAACAAAGGGTATATAATCATTACCCATCAAGTTCACATTTGAGCACAGTAAGTGTATTCATGCACTGGTACACTTAAGTACAATTATCATACATAATGTAATTTATCTATGATTACCCAAAAAAGTTAGACAAAGGGACATATTGATATGAAAACACTGCAAGTATTGACTGGTGCGCAGGAATCAACTACGTTAATCATAAACACACATCTGAGAATCATATTGGACACATATGGAAGGACCAATGAGAGGAGAGACGGGGAGGAGGCCGGGCAGGAAGCTAGGCCTACCACACAAACACACTGGACCAACCCACAAGCAGGCTGCGCCAAGAGTCCACTAAACGGAGGGGAATTATTATAATCAAAACTAAGCGCTAAACCCACAAGGGTCATAGAGCACTGCAGGGCGTGGTGTGTTGCTTGATAGGAGATCAGTAAGAGTAGGATAACAGATGTAGGGGAAAATCCCACTGTCCAGCACTGCAATTTCAGTGTTATGCAGAACAGTGTTATGTGAATTTTACCAAGTGTTATATGAAAATATGGCACAATTTTGTAATAGTGTTATATTAAAAACATGTTAAATAATCCCGTGTTATATAACGGTGTACTGTATATATATACATATACCCAAGGGAACTTAACAATTTCAGCTCCTTAATATAAGTTGTTCATCCACACAATATATATTTTACTAGTGTTAACTTATCAATGTTTTTCCTGGTGATAGTGATATATAATGTTCTTGTGTTGTGATCTCTGGGAAATTATTTGAAGTAACCAAATATTTCTATTAAATTTGTTATTATTAAGAAGATGAATGAAAATCATTAAGAATTTTAAAACTTCATTATATAATAGTTGTACATAAAAGATTCATGCATGCTGCAGTTATATGTAATACAGTTATATATAAAGTAGTTATACATAATCATATGCATAACAAAATCTAACAATATATTGGCTAATAACATTCATATATATATATATATACATGTATATATATATATACTATATTATTGTAACCATGAACAAGTGGTATTGATCAGTAACAACACTGCACTAGCCAGGGGTCGAACCCATGCTGCTTTGGCCCGCCTCATGGTGAGCGAAAACACATGACGCTCTAGACCACTGAACCACACAATCCTTAAGAGTAGCGCATCCAGTAGGACTGAATGTTGTACTCCCTACCCAAGGACACACGGTGGTGGGACGCCTCTAAGCAAACAGGAGCAGAATGAAATTAGCTTAGAGGTGTCAGTGTTTAGTAGTGGTAGTGTCAGTGTTGAGCGATGGTAGTGTCAGTGTTGAGTGGTGGTAGTGTCAGTGTTGAGTGGTGGTAGTGTCCGTGGTGGTAGTGTCCGTGGTGGTAGTATCCGTGGTGGTAATCATCATCAGTAACTTGGAGAGACCTGTGCGGTGTGCTCCACGTGGGTTAAAGTGGCGCCAGTACAAGGCCTTCTTCTGGTCGTCAATGTTACTCAGTGGTGAGGTGGCTGTGACCCAGGCACAGTTGTTGTACCACCATCCACCACCACGATCCACAGCACAGTTCCCTGTCAAGTGTCAGGTCACATATTATTATTATTACTATTTTATTATAATACAAATTAAATAGAAATAAAAAATTTTTTAATTAAATAATAATAATAATAAATTAATTAAATAATAATTATTAAATAAAATTTACTTCTGGTGTTTTGCAAATAAAATAATAATAATAATAATAATATATTAATAAAAACATATACACATAGGCAGACACACTGTGATAATCGTACATAGTGAAGGTCACAATAATTACAAGTTACTTTGTAGTAAACAATTCAACACTTACCATGTGACTTGTCATTGTCACAGTTATTCGTGGTGAAACTCCTGCCGTTCATGTCTTTTGTAAGTGGGTCACCCAGTGTGCTGGTGTTGGTGTAGCCTCCCACTGTGACTCTGTACCTGAGGGAGAGATAATTGTTGATTATCACCAACACTGAACATGTGGTGACAACTGCTAGCTGAGGGAGAGATAATTGTTGATTATCACCAACACTGAACATGTGGTGACAACTGCTAGCTGAGGGAGAGATAAGTGTTGATTATCACAACACTGAACATGTGGTGACAACTGCTAGCTGAGGGATTGTTGTTGTAGGTTCGCCGGTACATCCGGCCCTGGTCTTCTCCAAATGGTGACCCGGCAACCTAGCTGAGGGAGAGATAATTGTTGATTATCACCAACACTGAACATGTGGTGACAACTGCTAGCTAAGGGAGAGATAATTGTTCATTATCACCAACACAGAACATGTGGTGACAACTGCTAGCTGAGGGATAGATAATTGTTCATTATCACCAACACTGAACATGTGGTGACAACTGCTAGCTGAGGGAGAGATAATTGTTCATTATCACCAACACAACATTTAAACTGAACAATGTCATCATATTTAATGTATCAGAAAATTATGATGTATAATGTATTAAGTCATTACAGTGCATAATCAATTAGATCACTTCCATGTATTTGATGTACATACATGTATTGTGTTTCCGGTCAGTTTGAAGTATAACGTTTCAGGTTATTATGACGTATAATGAATCAGGTCTTTAAAATGTTTAATATTTCAGGTCACCATTGGGTATAATATATCATGTCATTATCATGTATAATGTACCAAGTCATTACCGTCTATAATGCAGCAATATATAATATTATGTATAAGTTGTTTGTGATTTATAATGTATTAAGTGATTACAATGAATGTATTAAGCGAATGTCATTGTAGTAACACCAGGACAGTCACTGACTGATGTTGACTGTCCTCACAAAGTGTCATTGTAGTAACACCAGGACAGTCACTGACTGATGTTGACTGACCTCACAAAGTGTCATTGTAGTAACACCAGGACAGTCACTGACTGATGTTGACTGACCTCACAAAGTGTCATTGTAGTAACACCAGGACAGTCACTCACTGATGTTGACTGACCTCACAAAGTGTCATTGTAGTAACACCAGGACAGTCACTGACTGATGTTGACTGACCTCACAAAGTGTCATTGTAGTAACACCAGGACAGTCACTGACTGATGTTGACTGACCTCACAAAGTGTCATTGTAGTAACACCAGGACAGTCACTCACTGATGTTGACTGACCTCACAAAGTGTCATTGTAGTAACACCAGGACAGTCACTCACTGATGTTGACTGACCTCACAAAGAAGAAAACACTTTCACAATCACTCAGTCAATATCTGTCTTACCTGAACACCACTGACAACCATCCTGATGACTGGTCCCACAACCAGGACCCAGATGACTGGTCTTACAACCAAGACCCAGATGACTGGTCCCACAACCAGGACCCAGATGACTGGTCCCACAACCAGGACCCAGATGACTGGTCCCACAACCAGGACCCAGATGACTGGTCCCACAACCAGGACCCAGATGACTGGTCCCACAACCAGGACCCAGATGACTGGTCCCACAACCAGGACCCAGATGACTGGTCCCACAACCAGGACCCAGATGACTGGTCCCATAACCAGGACCCAGATGACTGGTTCCCACAACCTGGACCCAGATGACTAGTCCCACAACCAGGACCCAGGTAATGGGTCCCACAACCAGGACCCAGATGACTGGTCCCACAACCAGGACCCAGATGACTCGTCCCAAAACCAGGACCCTGATTGCTGGTCATACAACCAGGTCCCAGATGACTGGTCCCACAACCAGAACCCTGATGACTGGTCCCACAACCAGGACCCAGATGACTGGTCCCTCAACCAGGACCCTCATGACTGGTCCCACAACTAGGACCCAGATGACTGGTCCCACAACCAGGACCCAGATGACTGGTCCCACAACCAGGACCCAGATGACTGGTCTCATAACCAATACCCAGATGACTGGTCCCACAACCAGGACGCAGATGACTGGTCCCACAACCAGGACGCAGATGACTGGTCCCACAACCAGGACGCATATGACTAGTCCCACAACCAGGACCCTGATTACTGGTCATACAACCAGCACTATGATGACTTGTCCCACAACCAGTACTCAGATGACTGGTCCCACAACCAGGACGCATATGACTAGTCCCACAACCAGGACGCAGATGACTGGTCCCACAACCAGGACGCATATGACTAGTCCCACAACCAGGACCCTGATTACTGGTCATACAACCAGCACTATGATGACTTGTCCCACAACCAGTACTCAGATGACTGGTCCTACAACCAGGACCCAGATGACTGGTGCCACAGCCAGTTCCTACATGACCGTTCCCTCAGTTGCGACCCAGATGACTGGTCCTACAATCTGGACACAGATGACTAGTTCCACTACCAGGAGCTAGATGACTGGTCCCACAACCATGTCCCAGATGACTGGTTCCACAACCATGTCCCAGATGACTGGTCCCACAACCACGTCCCAGATGACTGGTCCCACAACCATGTCCCAGATGACTGGTCCCACAACCAAGACCCTGATGACTGGTCCCACAACCAGGACTCCGAAGACTGGTAAGGAAGAATTGTTTAATTTGAGAGGGGACTGACCTCTCAGTGATTGCAATTTTTTCTTCCACTAGTGGACTACTCCTCACCTTTTGACAGTATATAAGGTTCTATACTGTTGCTTCAATTTAAAATTGTTTCAGATTAGGGACTGATCTCCTCAAAGCTATGTCTTTAAGGGTGATGGACTGATTACATCGTCTTCACATCTCTACGGTTTCTGAAAACTTTTCTGTACTTGACTGAATAAGCCTAATGTGTAGGCGAAACGTTTCGGAATAAAGATACGTAATTGTCGTACATGTCTTCCTTACCACACCAGCTAAATACAGATGTGAATTTAAGTCAAGTAATCATCAACCTGGGCAGTCATACACGGATGTTGCTAGTGAACAATCCAGTGACTGACACTAACTTTACTGAGCTCCCATGTTTGTAAATTCACAAAAGACCGTGTTAAAAAAAACCAAACCATACCATACGATTTCGTGAGTCATGAAGACCGTGTTCTTATGTCTGTACCTGAGACAAATAAACTGACAGATGCACTGATAGTTAACCATTTTCCTGCAGAGAACTCTACTTCACTTAATTTTCCCTACTTCAGTAGTCTAGTGACTATTGTCAGGGAAAATATATTCAGGTGATTCCAAGACAGTTAGTGTCAAAGATAAATCATGAGACCCTTAGAAGTGCAAACAATGCCACTAGTCCTGTCATGTCATTAACGACTGTTTCCGACTCCAGAGGCAGTCTTCAGATAGTGTTAAGTCTGGGAGTACTGGTAAGTTCAACTAGAAGCTTATGTCCAGTATCTGGCCTATAGTTCCTGTCACCCAGAATGTGGGTGAGTGCATGACCTCCTTCTATAGTAGTGACACTGCAGGAATTAGATAAATGTGACCATTACCACTTTTAGGGACACTGGTGCTTATTGTTCTTTCTTCCCATCTCATAAAACACATATCTCAACTGAAAGTTACTACTTATTGTGTATGGTGGGGCATGAATTTCTGCTCTACTGCATAGAATTTGTTAACTCCAAGTATTATAAAGAGTAACTGTATTGGTTTCAGGGAACCTTCCTATGAGGTTACACATTTTAATTAATTAAAAACAATGTCCTGTTTTTCCAGATTATGTTGTAATTCTATAGTGAACACTGAGACCTCGACACCTGAACGAGTTCAACTCACGACTGGAACACTGACAATGTCCAAGAAAAAACCTGGTGGGAATGTTGACCTAGACTTGAAGGACACAGAAAATGGATTGGACATCTAGTTTTGCGAAGGTAGCTGACCAGACCATCGCAATTTGAGTTAAACCCATTGTCAAGTGTTGCTCTTCCATAGTAGCAACACTACTGGACACTCACTTTCATTGTCAAGTGTTGCTCTTCCATAGTAGCAACACTGCTGGACACTCACTTTCATTGTCAAGTGTTGCTCTTCCATAGTAGCAACACTGCTGGACACTCACTTTCATTATCAAGTGTTGGTTTTCCATAGTAGCAACACTGCTGGACTCTCACTTTCATTGTCAAGTGCTGCTCTTCCATAGTAGCAACACTGCTGGACACTCACTTTCATTGTCAAGTGTTGCTCTTCCATAGTAGCAACACTGCTGGACACTCACTTTCATTATCAAGTGTTGCTCTTCCATAGTAGCAACACTGCTGGACACTCACTTTCATTGTCAAGTGTTGCTCTTCCATAGTGCAACACTGCTGGACACTCACTTTCATTGTCAAGTGTTGTCTTCCATAGTAGCAACACTGCTGGACACTCACTTTCATTGTCAAGTGTTGCTCTTCCATAGTAGCAACACTGCTGGACACTCACTTTCATTGTCAAGTGTTGCTCTTCCATAGTAGCAACACTGCTGGACACTCACTTTCATTGTCAAGTGTTGCTCTTCCATAGTAGCAACACTGCTGGACACTCACTTTCATTGTCAAGTGTTGCTCTTCCATAGTAGCAACACTGCTGGACACTCACTTTCATTGTCAAGTGTTGCTCTTCCATAGTAGCAACACTGCTGGACACTCACTTTCATTGTCAAGTGTTGTCTTCCATAGTAGCAACACTGCTGACCTTCCATCATGTTGCATTTAGTGCAACCTGTGACTGACTTCCATGAGTGGTTCAACCACTGCTGGACACTCACTTTCATTGTCAAGTGTTGGTCTTCCATAGTGGCAACACTGCTGGACACTCACTTTCATTGTCAAGTGTTGTCTTCATAGTGGCAACACTGCTGGACACTCACTTTCATTGTCAAGTGTTGTCTTCCATAGTGCAACACTGCTGGACACTCACTTTCATTGTCAAGTGTTGCTCTTCCATAGTAGCAACACTGCTGGACACTCACTTTCATTGTCAAGTGTTGCTCTTCCATAGTAGCAACACTGCTGGACACTCACTTTCATTGTCAAGTGTGCTCTTCCATAGTAGCAACACTGCTGGACACTCACTTTCATTGTCAAGTGTTGCTCTTCCATAGTAGCAACACTGCTGGACACTCACTTTCATTGTCAAGTGTTGCTCTTCCATAGTAGCAACACTGCTGGACACTCACTTTCATTGTCAAGTGTTGCTCTTCCATAGTAGCAACACTGCTGGACACCTCACTTTCATTGTCAAGTGTTGCTCTTCCATAGTAGCAACACTGCTGGACACTCACTTTCATTGTCAAGTGTTGCTCTTCCATAGTAGCAACACTGCTGGACACTCACTTTCATTGTCAAGTGTTGCTCTTCCATAGTAGCAACACTGCTGGACACTCACTTTCATTTCAAGTGTTGCTCTTCCATAGTAGCAACACTGCTGGACACTCACTTTCATTCAAGTGTTGCTCTTCCATAGTAGCAACACTGCTGGACACTCACTTTCATTGTCAAGTGTTGTCTTCCATAGTAGCAACACTGCTGGACACTACTTTCATTGTCAAGTGTTGCTCTTCCATAGTAGCAACACTGCTGGACACTCACTTTCATTGTCAAGTGTTGCTCTTCCATAGTAGCAACACTGCTGGACACTCACTTTCATTGTCAAGTGTTGCTCTTCCATAGTAGCAACACTGCTGGACACTCACTTTCATTTCAAGTGTTGCTCTTCCATAGTAGCAACACTGCTGGACACTCACTTTCATTGTCAAGTGTTGGTCTTCCATAGTGCAACACTGCTGGACACTCACTTTCATTGTCAAGTGTTGTCTTCCATAGTGCAACACTGCTGGACACTCACTTTCATTGTCAAGTGTTGTCTTCCATAGTGCAACACTGCTGGACACTCACTTTCATTGTCAAGTGTTGTCTTCCATAGTGGCAACACTGCTGGACACTCACTTTCATTGTCAAGTGTTGTCTTCCATAGTGCAACACTGCTGGACACTCACTTTCATTGTCAAGTGTTGCTCTTCCATAGTAGCAACACTGCTGGACACTCACTTTCATTGTCAAGTGTTGCTCTTCCATAGTAGCAACACTGCTGGACACTCACTTTCATTGTCAAGTGTTGCTCTTCCATAGTAGCAACACTGCGAGGCCACATCTACTCTTCATTGTCAAGTGTTGCTCTTCCATAGTAGCAACACTGCTGGACACTCCTTTCATTATCAAGTGATGCTCTTCCATAGTAGCAACACTGCTGGACACTCACTTTCATTGTCAAGTGTTGCTCTTCCATAGTACCAACACTGCTGGACACTCACTTGAATTGACAAGTGTTGCTCTTCCATAGTGGCAACACTGCTGGAGACTCACTTTCATTATCAAGTGTGGTCTTCTATAGTGGCAACACTGCTGGACACTCACTTTCATTGTCAAGTGTTGGTCTTCCATAGTGGCAACACTGCTGGACACTCACTTTCATTGTCAAGTGTTGGTCTTCCATAGTGGCAACACTGCTGGACACTCACTTTCATTGTCAAGTGTTGGTCTTCCATAGTGGCAACACTGCTGGACACTCACTTTCATTGTCAAGTGTTGGTCTTCCATAGTGGCAACACTGCTGGACACTCACTTTCATTGTCAAGTGTTGGTCTTCCATAGTGGCAACACTGCTGGACACTCACTTTCATTGTCAAGTGTTGGTCTTCCATAGTGGCAACACTGCTGGACACTCACTTTCATTGTCAAGTGTTGCTCTTCCATAGTAGCAACACTGCTGGACACTCACTTTCATTGTCAAGTGTTGCTCTTCCATAGTAGCAACACTGCTGGACACTCACTTTCATTATCAAGTGATGCTCTTCCATAGTAGCAACACTGCTGGACACTCACTTTCATTGTCAAGTGTTGCTCTTCCATAGTAGCAACACTGCTGGACACTCTCACTTTCATTGTCAAGTGTTGCTCTTCCATAGTAGCAACACTGCTGGACACTCACTTTCATTATCAAGTGATGCTCTTCCATAGTAGCAACACTGCTGGACACTCACTTTCATTGTCAAGTGTTGCTCTTCCATAGTAGCAACACTGCTGGACACTCACTTTCATTATCAAGTGTTGCTCTTCCATAGTAGCAACACTGCTGGACACTCACTTTCATTATCAAGTGATGCTCTTCCATAGTAGCAACACTGCTGGACACTCTCACTTTCATTGTCAAGTGTTGCTCTTCCATAGTAGCAACACTGCTGGACACTCACTTTCATTGTCAAGTGTTGCTCTTCCATAGTAGCAACACTGCTGGACACTCACTTTCATTGTCAAGTGTTGCTCTTCCATAGTAGCAACACTGCTGGACACTCACTTTCATTGTCAAGTGTTGCTCTTCCATAGTAGCAACACTGCTGGACACTCACTTTCAGTGTCAAGTGTTGGTCTTCCATAGTGGCAACACTGCTGGACACTCACTTTCATTGTCAAGTGTTGGTCTTCCATAGTGGCAACACTGCTGGACACACTTTCATTGTCAAGTGTTGGTCTTCCATAGTGGCAACACTGCTGGACACTCACTTTCATTGTCAAGTGTTGGTCTTCCATAGTGGCAACACTGCTGGACACTCACTTTCATTGTCAAGTGTTGGTCTTCCATAGTGGCAACACTGCTGGACACTCACTTTCATTGTCAAGTGTTGGTCTTCCATAGTGGCAACACTGCTGGACACTCACTTTCATTGTCAAGTGTTGGTCTTCTATAGTGGCAACACTGCTGGACACTCACTTTCATTGTCAAGTGTTGGTCTTCCATAGTGGCAACACTGCTGGACACTCACTTTCATTGTCAAGTGTTGGTCTTCCATAGTGGCAACACTGCGGGACACTCACTTTCATTGTCAAGTGTTGGTCTTCCATAGTGGCAACACTGCTGGACACTCACTTTCATTGTCAAGTGTTGGTCTTCCATAGTGGCAACACTGCTGGACACTCACTTTCATTGTCAAGTGTTGGTCTTCCATAGTGGCAACACTGCTGGACACTCACTTTCATTGTCAAGTGTTGGTCTTCTATAGTGGCAACACTGCTGGACACTCTCACTTTCATTGTTGATGAACAGCTTTCAGAGAGGAGCAGCAGACAGACGCTTCCATGACTTCTTAAATTCTACATTGACTGAAGTCGAAGCTAAACACTTGCCTATGCTAGACTGGGGATTCTTATTAGAAAGAAATCCTGCGTCACTGGTAAGTAAGGTCACGGGGGCGTTGACCCCCGGAACCTTCTCCAGGTATAATAGAAATCTTTATGGAGACCAAAAATTTCGGTAGTAGGTACTTCGTGTTAACACTCCCATAACGTTCCTAAGGAGTGACAAAAATCTTCTATAAAAGCTGAAGACAGATTTAAGATATGAAAGCCTCTGTGCCCTATGCTGACAGACGAAGGACGATTTGAACACCTGATATGTTGTGTGAACATTTTTCCTAAGTTAAGTTTAGGTAATCATTTCCTTTACAGTATTCTTGATTAAAGCCCTGCATACCCAAAGGCAGGGTCAATGTGCACCATATATACAAAACCGATAAAAATATGGTGGGTTGGACTCCCACGCTCAATACAAAGCGATCAAGGGGCCACTTTCATGGCCTAAGCTTTCCGTGAGGTTCTGAACTTTACCAACCTCAGTCACAAGGCGCCTGAACCTGAACTCTTCAAGTAAACCATCAAGACCATGATGAGGACATATTGTCTACATTTTTCTACAAATTTGGAAGAGATCTGAGTGCTGCTGCTCCTCACTGTATGAGGGACTACAGGTGTCTATCAGCTACAGCTCCTATGAAATGTTAATCATCCATAAAGTAAGAGAACCTTCGCAAGGTCTAGGGCTGCTCGGGTTAACATTAAGAACAAAGTTCAAAACAAATGTAATGTTATGTTCCAACTCATTAGGCAAGTAGCCAAAGAAAATCTTAAAAAAAAAAAAAAAACATGAAAAGACAATTAGATAATTGGTGTCTTTAACGGAGTATGTGGATGTCATTTTGCCAATTTTAATACAGAAACAACAGTTATATTTTGCCTTATCGCATTATTTTTTTTTTTATGTCTTTATCTCCTGCTCATTCAGAGCAGGAGATAGACAGTACAGGAGCTGGTACCTGATCATACCCTAAATTCACACTGTTTACTGTGGTTGTTTTTTTGGATGACTTTCGAGGGTGACGAGCCAGACGTGTAACAAGACATCAATGGAATACATGTAAGACACTTTCTTTTGTAACTATTACATTATCAATGATCATTGATGTCTGGTCTATCTGAGGTGCACAACACTGATATAACGGCACTGCTTCAAAATCACACAGACATTTTATCAGATGCCTCTAAAGTATGTAATGTTGGCTTTCAAGATGAGTATGTTGGTAATGCTGAACACATTAAATTATATTTTTATATGACTCGCCAAGAGAAACTCCAGCAACTACAACCAGATTAATTTCTAATGATAAACTGTTTAGGAGGGGGGCGGGGGGATCCACATATTAGGGAAGAAGTTAGAGGATGGAGTGTTGATGAGTGCAGGATATAGGAAGGTTAACAACGTCACAGAGCCAAACACCTACCCACTTCCACTCATGGATAGCATCGTGGACCTGGTACAGTGTCTCACTCTAACCTACATCCACACTGGTGTTGCTGCTCCTGGCCTGCCTGTCATCCAGACTGGTGTTGCTGCTCCTGGTCTGCCTATCATCCAGACTGGTGTTGCTGCTCCTGGCCTGCCTATCATCCAGACTGGTGTTGCTGCTCCTGGCCTGCCTATCATCCAGACTGGTGTTGCTGCTCCAGGCCTGCCTATCATCCAGACTGGTGTTGCTGCTCCTGGTCTGCCTATCATCCAGACTGGTGTTGCTGCTCCTGGCCTGCCTATCATCCAGACTGGTGTTGTTGCTCCTGGCCTGCCTATCATCCAGACTGGTGTTGTTGCCCCTGCCCTGTCTTTCATCCAGACTGGTGTTGTTGCCCTGCCCTGTCTATCATCCAGACTGGTGTTGTTCCCCTGCCCTGTCTATCATCCAGACTGGTGTTGCTGCTCCTGGCCTGCCTATCATCCAGATTGGTGTTGCTGCTCCAGGCCTGCCTATCATCCAGACTGGTGTTGCTGCTCCTGGCCTGCCTATCATCCAGACTGGTGTTGCTGCTCCTGGCCTGCCTATCATCCAGACTGGTGTTGCTGCTCCAGGCCTGCCTATCATCCAGACTGGTGTTGCTGCTCCTGGCCTGCCTATCATCCAGACTGGTGTTGCTGCTCCAGGCCTGCCTATCATCCAGACTGGTGTTGCTGCTCCAGGCCTGCCTATCATCCAGACTGGTGTTGCTGCTCCAGGCCTGCCTATCATCCAGACTGGTGTTGCTGCTCCTGGCCTGCCTATCATCCAGACTGGTGTTGCTGCTCCTGGCCTGCCTATCATCCAGACTGGTGTTGCTGCTCCAGGCCTGCCTATCATCCAGACTGGTGTTGCTGCTCCAGGCCTGCCTATCATCCAGACTGGTGTTGCTGCTCCTGGCCTGCCTATCATCCAGACTGGTGTTGCTGCTCCTGGCCTGCCTATCATCCAGACTGGTGTTGCTGCTCCAGGCCTGCCTATCATCCAGACTGGTGTTGCTGCTCCAGGCCTGCCTATCATCCAGACTGGTGTTGCTGCTCCTGGCCTGCCTATCATCCAGACTGGTGTTGCTGCTCCTGGCCTGCCTATCATCCAGACTGGTGTTGCTGCTCCTGGCCTGCCTATCATCCAGACTGGTGTTGCTGCTCCAGGCTTGCCTATCATCCAGACTGGTGTTGCTGCTCCTGGCCTGCCTATCATCCAGACTGGTGTTGCTGCTCCTGGCCTGCCTATCATCCAGATTGGTGTTGCTGCTCCAGGCCTGCCTATCATCCAGACTGGTGTTGCTGCTCCTGGCCTGCCTATCATCCAGACTGGTGTTGCTGCTCCTGGCCTGACTATCATCCAGACTGGTGTTGCTGCTCCAGGCCTGCCTATCATCCAGACTGGTGTTGCTGCTCCTGGCCTGCCTATCATCCAGACTGGTGTTGCTGCTCCAGGCCTGCCTATCATCCAGACTGGTGTTGCTGCTCCTGGCCTGCCTATCATCCAGACTGGTGTTGCTGCTCCAGGCCTGCCTATCATCCAGACTGGTGTTGCTGCTCCAGGCCTGCCTATCATCCAGACTGGTGTTGCTGCTCCTGGCCTGCCTATCATCCAGACTGGTGTTGCTGCTCCTGGCCTGCCTATCATCCAGACTGGTGTTGCTGCTCCTGGCCTGCCTATCATCCAGACTGGTGTTGCTGCTCCTGGCCTGCCTATCATCCACACTGGTGTTGCTGCTCCTGGCCTGCCTATCATCCACACTGGTGTTGCTGCTCCTGGCCTGCCTATCATCCAGACTGGTGTTGCTGCTCCTGGCCTGCCTATCATCCAGACTGGTGTTGCTGCTCCTGGCCTGCCTATCATCCAGACTGGTGTTGCTGCTCCTGGCCTGCCTATCATCCACACTGGTGTTGCTGCTCCTGGCCTGCCTATCATCCACACTGGTGTTGCTGCTCCTGGCCTGCCTATCATCCAGACTGGTGTTGCTGCTCCTGGCCTGCCTATCATCCACACTGGTGTTGCTGCTCCTGGCCTGCCTATCATCCAGACTGGTGTTGCTGCTCCTGGCCTGCCTATCATCCACACTGGTGTTGCTGCTCCTGGCCTGCCTATCATCCAGATCTGGTGTTCTGCTCCTGGCCTGCCTATCATCCACACTGGTGTTGCTGCTCCTGGCCTGCCTATCATCCAGACTGGTGTTGCTGCTCCTGGCCTGCCTATCATCCACACTGGTGTTGCTGCTCCTGGCCTGCCTATCATCCACACTGGTGTTGCTGCTCCTGGCCTGCCTATCATCCAGACTGGTGTTGCTGCTCCTGGCCTGCCTATCATCCACACTGGTGTTGCTGCTCCTGGCCTGCCTATCATCCACACTGGTGTTGCTGCTCCTGGCCTGCCTATCATCCAGACTGGTGTTGCTGCTCCTGGCCTGCCTATCATCCAGACTGGTGTTGCTGCTCCTGGCCTGCCTATCATCCAGACTGTGTATCTGCTCCTGCTGACTATCATCCAGACTGGTGTTGTGTCCTGGCTGAACTATCACCAGAGAGCCAGTGTCACCAAACTCGACTTGCTTAAGGAATATTATCAGGTCCCATTAAGTGATCAAAGGAAGAGGAATGAAACTATACACCCAGAGAGCCAGTGTTATTATACACCCAGAGAGCCAGTGTTATTATACACCCAGAGAGCCAGTGTTATTATACACCCAGAGAGCCAGTGTTATTATACACCCAGAGAGCCAGTGTTATTATACACCCAGAGAGCCAGTATTATTATAGACCCAGAGAGCCAGTATTATTATAGACCAGAGAGCCAGTATTATATGACCAGAGAGCCAGTATTATTATAGACCCAGAGACCAGTATTATTATAGACCCAGAGACAGTATTATTATAGACCCAGAGAGCCAGTATTATAACCCAGAGAGCCAGTATTATTAAGCCCAGAGAGCCAGTATTATTATAGACCCAGAGAGCCAGTTTATTATAGACCCAGAGAGCCAGTATTATTATACCCAGAGAGCCATATTATTATAGACCAGACCAGTATTACAGAGACCAGTATTATTATAGACCCAGAGAGCCAGTATTTAGACCCAGAGAGCCAGTATTATATGACCCAGAGAGCCAGTATTATTAACCCAGAGAGCCAGTATTATTATAACCCAGAGAGCCAGTATTTATAGACCAGAGCAGTATTTGACCGTAATTATGACCAGAAGCAGTATTATTATAGACCCAGAGAGCCAGTATTATATAACCAGAGCCAGTATTATATAGACCCAGAGACCAGTATTATTATGACAGAAGCCAGTTATTATAGACCAAGACCAGTATTATATGACCAGAGAGCCAGTATTATTATAACCAGAACCGTATTATTATGACCCAGAGAGCATATTATTATAGACCAGAGAGCCAGTATTATTATGACCCAGAGAGCCAGTATTATTATACCAGAGAGCCATATTATTATAGACCAAGACCAGTATTATATAGACCCGAGAGCCAGTATTATTATGACCCAGAGAGCCAGTATTATTATAGACCCAGAGAGCCAGTATTATTATAGACCAGAGAGCCAGTATTATTATAGACCCAGAGACCAGTGCCATATTATATGACCAGAGAGCCAGTATTATTATAGACCCAGAGAGCCAGTATTATTATACCCAGAGAGCCAGTTTATTATAGACCCAGAGAGCCAGTATTATTATAGACCCAGAGAGCCAGTATTATTATAGACCCAGAGCCAGTATTATTATAGACCCAGAGAGCCAGTATTATTATAGACCCAGAGAGCCAGTATTATTATAGACCCAGAGAGCCAGTATTATTATAGACCCAGAGAGCCAGTATTATTATAACCAGAGAGCCAGTATTATTATAGACCCAGAGAGCCAGTATTATTATAGACCCAGAGAGCCAGTGTTATTATAGACCCAGAGAGCCAGTATTATTATAGATATAGAGAGCCAGTATTATTACACACACAGAGATTTAGCGCTTCTATTTGATTATAATAATAATAATAATAATAATAATAATAATAATAATAATACACACACAGAGAGCCAGTATTATTATACACCCAGAGAGCCAGTGTTATTATAGACCTAGAAAGCCAGTATTATTATAGACCCAGAGAGCCAGTAATATTATAGACCCAGAGAGCCAGTGTTATTATAGACCCAGAGAGTCAGTATTATTATAGACCCAGAGAGACAGTATTATTATACACCCAGAGAGCCAGTGTTATTATAGACCCAGAGAGCCAGTATTATTATGCACCCAGAGAGCCAGTGTTATTATAGACCCAGAGAGCCAGTGTTATTATAGACCCAGAGAGCCAGTATTATTATACACCCAGAGAGCCAGTGTTATTATAGACCCAGAGAGCCAGTATTATTATACACCCAGAGAGCCAGTGTTATTATAGACCCAGAGAGCCAGTATTATTATACACCCAGAGAGCCAGTGTTATTATAGACCCAGAGAGCCAGTATTATTATGCACCCAGAGAGCCAGTGTTATTATAGACCCAGAGAGTCAGTATTATTATACACCCAGAGAGCCAGTTTTATAATAGACCCAGAGAGCCAGTATTATTATACACCCAGAGAGCCAGTGTTATTATAGACCCAGAGAGCCAGTATTATTATACACCCAGAGAGCCAGTGTTATTATAGACCCAGAGAGCCAGTATTATTATACACCCAGAGAGCCAGTGTTATTATAGACCCAGAGAGCCAGTATTATTATACACCCAGAGAGCCAGTGTTATTATAGACCCAGAGAGCCAGTATTATTATACACCCAGAGAGCCAGTGTTATTATAGACCCAGAGAGCCAGTATTATTATACACCCACAGAGACAGTGTTATTATAGACCCAAGAGCCAGTGTTATTATAGACCTAGAGAGCCAGTATTATTATAGACCCAGAGAGACAGTATTATTATAGACCCAGAGAGCCATTATTATTATACACCCATAGAGCCAGTGTTATTATACACCCAAAGAGCAAGTGTTATTATAGATCCAGAGAGCCAGTATTATTATTATACACCCAGAGAGCCAGTGTTGTTATAGACCCAGAGAGCCAGTATTATTATACACCCAGAGGGCCAGTGTTATTATAGACCCAGAGAGCCAGTATTATTATAGACCTAGAGAGCCAGTATTATCATAGACCCAGAGAGCCAGTATTATCATAGACCCAGAGAGCCAGTATTATTATAGACCCAGAGAGCCAGTATTATTATAGACCCAGAAAGCCAGTATTATTATAGACCCAGAGAGCCAGTATTATTATAGACCCAGAGAGCCAGTATTATTATAGACCCAGAGAGCCAGTATTATTATAGACCCAGAGAGCCAGTGTTATTATACACCCAGAGAGCAATTATTATTATAGACACAGAGAGCCAGTATTATTATAGACCCAGAGAGCCAGTGTTATTATACACCCAGAGAGCCAGTATTATTATAGACCCAGAGAGCCAGTATTATCATAGACCCAGAGAGCCAGTATTATCATAGACCCAAAGAGCCAGTATTAATATAGACCCAGAGAGCCAGTATTATTATAAACCCAGAGAGCTAGTATTATTATAGACCCAGAGAGCCAGTATTATTATAGACCCAGAGAGCCAGTATTATTATATACCCAGAGAGATAGTATTATTATAGACCCAGAGAGCCAGTGTTATTATACACCCAGAGAGCCAGTATTATTATAGACGCAGAGAGCCAGTATTATTATAGACCCAGAGAGCCAGTGTTATTATACACCCAGAGAGCCAGTATTATTTTAGACCCAGAGAGCCAGTATTATCATAGACCCAGAGAGCCATTATTATTATAGACCCAGAGAGCCAGTATTATTATAGACCCAGAGAGCCAGTATTATTATACACCCAGAGAGCCAGTATTATTATAGACCCAGAGAGCCAGTATTATTATAGACCCAGAGAGCCAGTATTATTATAGACCCAGAGAGCCAGTATTATCATAGACCCAGAGAGCCAGTATTATTATAGACCCAGAGAGCCAGTGTTATTATAAACCCAGAGAGCCAGTATTATCATAGTCCCAGAGAGCCAGTATTATTATAAACTGACTATTTCTTTGACTTGCATAAAACATCTACCACATTTAAAAAGCTGATCCATTTAGCTATTAATGAGTTAGAAGGAAAACAAACATACTTAGATGACTTAGATATTTCTCATACCTGGCAAGTGCTTATCCAACGATTAACAATTTTTTCAAGAGATTAAAAATATATAATTAACAGTGAATCTCAGTAAATCAGCTTTTGTAAAGTTCTCAGCATATCTCTATTTTCTATTCTTTTTAAAGTTTTTAATTGAGAGAACCAATAACTGACGTAATTATTCTTATAAGAAGTATCTTATAAATTTTAGATAAGCTTGTTATTGACTGACATTACTTGCTGGCTGTACCACTTACACTAACATGCAGGAGAAGAATATAAACAACAGAGTTAACACATACTTGTTAGCTTCATCGGCCACACTAAACGTCTCCCACACTCCAGAATGTTGTTCTCCTCGCAGGTTGGTAGCGATCACCTTGAGGCGGTAATGACCTCGGCTGGTGAGGGCGTGAAGGTTGGCATTGCCTGCAGGTGATCACAACACTCACCCATTTACAATCTTCACTGATAATGTTACAGTATCAACATGTACATCAAATATACTTCATAACATGTACTCTCTACACCTACATCAACTACAACACAATACTGAGAGATACATTAACCACAACATAACACAGAGAGCTACATCAACTACAATACAGAGTTATATGAACTTCAACACAGAGTTACATGAGCTACAACACTACACATGGCACTACATAAACTACAACGTAGAGTTTCATGAATTACAACACGTCAGAATGAACTACATGATAACAGGTCTTACCCAACCAATATTCTCCAAGTGGGTCACCGAAGCCAGTCTTGTAGTCTTGCCAGGTCCTCCTGAAGTTCACTTGTGGAGTCTGGTTCTGGCGGACGAGGAACACCGTCCACATGTGTTCATCTTGTATCTCACACCACACACTCACACCTGCTGCACAACTGATGAACACTTTTATTATAACTACACTCTATATATGTTTGTTTTAAAGACTGACATATTACCCCAATGGAAATAAGTCACTCTGTCTGACTTTTTGGGTTATCCTAGGTGCTCTACACATATGCTGCTATGTATGATAATCTATGTAAATGTATTTGTGTATACCTGAATAAACTTACTTACACCATAGAAGGACAGCTGAGGGAGTGTAGTGTTTGATACTGTCACCTACACTGTCAAGTAACAACCAGGTATGAGTCACCATACTATTGTGACCCCTGATTGGGGGACAATGGTCACATGTATATATATTGTAATTATGATGTATTTTATCCTTTCATATAATTTTATATTGCTGATATTTTTAATCTTAGCTAAATTGAAAGTATCTTGCTTTATATAATTATTTGACTTAGCTATATTATTAGGTAGGATGTAACAATTAACACTTTCTGTGCTCCTTATTCGAGAGTGTTGGCAAACTACCTTGCTAACTATCACTTCGCTTGTTTAAGTGCCGGCTCTTACTGGAGTAGCGAGTCACGTGATCAGGGGCGTGATCGCACCTGAGGGAGGAGACTGCCTTCCCTTGCTCACTCTCTTCTCTGTTGGTCCTGGTTGGAGCAACATCTCTTTCACTCCCTCTTGTTGTTTATTCGTTATTTAGACTCTGGTAGAATATGTTTTCAGTGATGAGACGAAACATACTTCTCGTAACTCTTGAGTAATTCTGTTCACAGAGCATAGCTTAGACTTAGTGATTTTCGATGTTTTACTGAGGTTGTGTCGTAACTGACACTCTAAGATAACCTAGGCCTATAGAGTCACCTGTTACTCCCATCGTCTCGTCGGTTCCTGAGACAGATCTTCGTCTTTGATTTTCCCACAAAATCGGGACATAGGCGTCACGGCGTCATCTCCAGCCTTTGCAGTCTCATGTGCATTTATCTCCTACTCTACAGCACTCCAGCACCCTTCTCCTGCCTCCAGCAGCGTACCTACACCCTTCTCAAGCTACACACGGGAGGTGAGTTCGTTTTTGTGTGTTGGCTCCTTGTGTCCACGTGAGTCAACCTCAAAGTGCGGCTACCCACCTACCCTAGTCAACCTCAAAGTGCTGCTACCCGCCTACCCTAGTCAACCTCAAAGTGCGGCTACCCGCCTACCCTAGGCCCGCAGTACACACCCGCCTCTTCTCCACTTATCCTGCTATGTTCTATGCTTCCTGTATCCACCTCATCATCTGTGTGTTGTTTTCTCCAAGTTTCTCCAAGAAGTCCTCCCCGGCTTGACCACGTGGGAACCCAGCTGCTTACCCCTAAGCCAGGCCACCTGCAGTGTTCTCCACGTGTCATCCCAGTGTGTCCTGCGATCTACAATTCTTCAGCTTCCTCCAGCTAGAGCAGTGATTTTTTTTTTGTTGTGCATTAAAATTCGGTAATTCATAACTTTTCCCCAGTGAAAATCTTACAGTAAAATTTCTTAAGAAATTGTTTGTAGCCCCTTTACAGTTATTACCTAGTATTCCATTTCTGAATAGTAATTTAATTGTGTTCGTTAGCGTGTCCCAAGGCCACAGTCAGCAGCGCACTCAGACACGTTTGCCAGTGTAAACAAAACCATACATATCAGCTGCTCACAGGATTCTAGACTTGTTTCATTACGCTACTTATTTTCGCAGTTTCCGTCCTTCCTGTCTTCCCAAGTCTTGCCCAATATTTTCTACACCATTGAAGATCCCACCGCTGCCACCACTGTAGATGCTGTTAATCTGTTGAACAGCAGTTTAGTGCCAAAGTGGTAGCGTAGGTTGCAGAGAAACGGCCGTAGACTAGATTGGCTTTATTAGACGAGGAGTGAGTACACAACAGGCAGAGTGTGGGGGAACTGGAAGCCAGACCGCTGTGGGGTAGGATGTTGGTCCTGGGAATGAAGCCATGAGAGTGAGACTGGGTGGGCATAGTGTCCCACTGACCTGGGCAGGCCTAGAGAGGGCAGCACCGTAGTGCCGCGATATATGAAACTAACAGACACGAAGCATGAAGATGTGAAAGATGAATACATGCAATAGTTAACCACAATTTACATCAATTCAACGATGTCATTATCCCTAACATCACGGCATAAAAGAGCACGATGGTTTAGCTTTTTGTCGAGCTGGGGTGCAGAGAAGTGGCATGATGGAACGAGAAAAAGAGGAAAAGATAGAGTGGACAACATCATGTAAATATGTAAAATTATTTTAGAAGGGTACCCATAGTATAACGAATTCCATGGAAATAATGTTATTGTAAGTATGTGCACCCAGTGTGTCTCGTAAAACCTGTATAAAGGTCAGGTCAGTGCCGCCCTTTGTGTCAAATGTCACACCTTAAGAAATGCTACTATCAGTCATTGTTTGCAGATGTGAGGATGGTACAGCGTTCCAGGATGTGCAGTCAAGCCTGATGCCCTAGCCCTGCAGACAACTTGTACATAGAAGTGACTCCAGTTCCAGTGCTTACATCTCCTTGCTCTGTCCTCAATCCAGCTGTACGAGCACGCCAATTTTCTCTTCCCTCAGGATGGGAGAGTTCTTGAGGCCTGTTATATATATTGTATATGTTCTTTTGAATTTTGGGTGAGCGAAAGCCAGTCCCCCTGGGTTAACTATTGAATGTATTTATCTTTCACACCTTCGTGCCCACCAGTATTGTTGTGTTGAGACGACACGAGGTAGGTGGCCGAGCAAATGAAGATGTCCTATGCTGTCTGTTTCATATATCGCGGCACTACGGTGCTGCCCTCTCTAGGCCTGCCCAGGTCAGTGGGACACTATGCCCACCCAATCTCACTCTCCTAGGACCAACATCCTACCCCATAGCGGTCTGGCTTCCGGTCCCCGCACACTCTGCCCATTGTTTACTCACTCCTTGTCTAGTCTAATAAAGCAAATCTAGTCTACGGCCATATCTCTGCAACCTACGCTACCCCTTCGGCACTAAACTGCTGTTTAACAGATTAACAGCATCTACATATATATGTCGTGCCGAATAGGCAGAACTTGCGATTTTGGCTTAAATAGCAATGCTCATCTTGCCATATTAGACAGGCGAAAATTTGTGAATGCAATAATTTTGCAAAAATCATTCTGAACCTAATGAAAAAAATATATTTAATTGTGTTTGTTTATTATTAAATTATTGTAAACTTATCTAAAATATATTTAGTTGGATTAGGCTAAATTAAATTGCGCTTGCTATAATAAGGTTAGGTAAGTTTTCTAAGATTCTTTTGGTGCAAAATTAAAATTTTTTACATTGACATTAATGAAATTTTTTTTAGAAAGGACTAAATTTTAAATTAGTTCTTGCTAATTGACCAGTTTTACCTATTAGGCACGACATATATATATATATATATATATATATATATATATATATATATATATATATATATATATATATATATATATATATATATATATATATATATATATATATATATATATATATATATATATAATTATATATATATATAGTCGTGCCGATTAGGTAAAACTGGTCAATTAGCAAGAATTCATCTAAAATTAAGTCCTTTCTAAAATTTTGTCTTATACGTTTAAAAATATATTTTTTTCATTTATATTAATGTAAGAATTTATAATTTTGTACCAAGAGAAACTTTGAAAACCTACCTAACCTTATTACAACAAGCGCAATTTAATTTAGCCTAACAACTAAATATATTTTAGATACGTTAACATTAATTTAATAATAAACAAACACAATGAAATATTTTTTTTTCGTTAGGTTCAGAATGATTTTTTCGAAATTATTGCATACACAAATTTTCACTTGTCTTATATGGCAAGAAGGGCGTTGTTATTTAAGCCAAAAATCGCAAGTTTTACCTAATCGGCACGATATATATATATATATATATATATATATATATATATATATATATATATATATATATATATATATAGACGTATATATACAGTGGACTCTCGGTTTTCGTTCACCTCCAAACTCGAACAATTATGTAAGTGTATTTTCGTAAGTACTTTTGTAAGTGTATTTTTGGGGTCTGAAATGACTAATCTAATTTACATTTCTTATGGGAACAAATTCGTTAAGGAACGGCACTCAAACACCATTCTGGAAAGAATTTTCAACGAAAACCAAGGTCCACTGATATATATATATATATATATATATATATATATATATATATATATATATATATAATATATATATATATATATATATATATATATGTCGTGCCGATTAGGTAAAACTTGCATTTTGGCTTAAATAGCAACGCTCACCTTGCTATATAAGACAAGTGAAAATTTATGTATGCAATAATTTCGCCAAAATCATTCTGAACATAACGAAAAAAATATATTTCATTGTGTTTGTTTATTATTAAATTAATGTTAACGTATCTAAAATATATTTAGTTGGGTTAGGCTAAATTAAATTGCGCTTGTTGTAATAAGGTTAGGTAGGTTTTCAAAGTTTCTCTTGGTACAAAATTATAAATTCTTACATTAACATAAATGAAAAAAATATATCTTTAAACGTATAAGAGAAAATTTTAGAAAGGACTTAATTTTAGATAAGTTCTTGCTAATTGACCAGTTTTACCTAATCGGCACGACATATACAGTGGTACCCCGGTTTACGATATTTTTCATTCCAGAATGCTGTTCAAGTGCCATTACCTAAACGAATTTATCTCCTTAAGAAATGTTGTAAAATAGACTAGTCCTTTTAGACCCCCAAAATTACACTTACAAAAGCATTTAAAAAATAAACTTACATAAAAGGGTGAGTTTGGGGACCATCGTAAACCGGGTACCACTGTATATATATATATATATATATATATATATATATATATATATATATATAATATATGTATATATATATATATATATATATATATATATATATATATATATATATATATTTATTTATTTATTTTTATTAACACATCGGCTGATTCCCACCAAGGCAGGGGTGGCCCGAAAAGAAAACTTTCATCATCATTCACTCCATCACTGTCTTGCCAGAGGGTGCTTTACACTACAGTTATAAAACTGCAACATTAACACCCTCCTTCAGAGTGCAGACACTGTACTTCCCATCTCCAGGACTCAAGTCCGGCCTGCCGGTTTCCTGAATCAATTCCATAAATGTTACTTTGCTCACACTCCAACAGCACGTCAAGTATTAAAAACCATTTGTCTCCATTCACTTCTATCAAATACGCTCACACATGCTTGCTGGAAGTCCAAGCCTCGCACACAAAACCTCCTTTACCCCCTCCCTCCAACCTTTCCTAGGCCGACCCCTACCCCGCCTTCCCTCCACTACAGATATATACACTCTCGAAGTCATTCTGTCTCGTTCCATTCTCTCTACATGTCCGAACCACCTCAACAACCCCTCCTCAGCTCTCTGGATAATAGTTTTGGTAATCCCGCACCTCCTCCTAATTTCCACACTCCGAATTCTCTGCATTATATTCACACCACACATTGACCTCAGACATGACATCTCCACTGCCTCCAGCCTTCTCCTCATTGCAACATTCATCACCCATGCTTCACACCCATATAAGAGTGTTGGTATAACTATACTCTCATACATTCCCCTCTTTACTTCCATTGACAAAGTTCTTTGTCTCCACAGACTCCGAAGTGCTCCACTCACCCTTTTCCCCTCATCAATTCTATGATTCACCTCATCCTTCATAGACCCATCTGCTGACATGTCCACTCCCAAATATCTGAATACATTCACCTCCTCCATATTCTCTCCCTCCAATCTGATATCCAATCTTTCGTCACCTAATCTTTTTGTTATCCTCATCACCTTACTCTTTCCTATATTCACTTTCAATTTTCTTCTTTTACACACCCTACCAAATTCATCCACCAACCTCTGCAACTTCTCTTCAGAATCTCCCAAAAGCACAGTGTCATCAGCAAAAGCAACTGTGACAACTCCCACTTTGTATTTGATTCTTTATCTTTTAACCCCACACCTCTTGCCAAGACCCTCGCATTCACTTCTCTTACAACCCCATCTATAAATATATTGAACAACCACGGTGACATCACACATCTTTGTCTAAGGCCCACTTTTACTGGGAAATAGTCCCCCTCCCTCCTACACACTCTAACCTGAGCCTCACTATCCTCATAAAAACTCTTCACTGCTTTCAGTAACCTACCTCCTATTCCAAACACCTGCAACATCTGCCACATTGCCCCCCTATCCACCCTATCATACGCCTTTTCCAAATCCATAAATGCCACAAAAACCTCTTTACCCTTATCCAAATACTGTTCACCTATATGTTTCACTGTAAACACTTGGTCTACACACCCCTACCTTTCCTAAAGCCCCTTCTTCATCTGCTATCCTGCTTTCTGTCTTACTCTTAATTCTTTCAATAATAACTCTACCATACACTTTACCAGGTACACTCAACAGACTTATTCCCCTATAATTTTTGCACTCTCTTTTTTCCCCTTTGCCTTTATACAAAGGAACAATACATGCTATCTGCCAATCCCTAGGTACCTTACCCTCTTCCATACATTTATTAAATAATAGCACCAACCACTTCAAAACTATATCCCCACCTGCTTTTAACATTTCTATCGTTATCCCATCAATCCCAGCTGCCTTACCCCCTTTCATTCTACTCACTGCCTCACGAACTTCCCCCACACTCACAACTGGCTCTTCCACACTCCTACAAGATGTTATTCCTCCTTGCCCTATACACGAAATCACAGCTTCCCTGTCTTCATCAACATTTAACAACTCCTCAAAATATTCCCTCCATCTTCCCGATACCTCTAACTCTCCATTTAATAACTCTCCTCTCCTATTTTTAACTGTCAAATCCATTTGTTCCCTAGGCTTCCTCAACTTATTAATCTCACTCCAAAACTTTTTCTTATTTTCAACAAAATTTGTTGATAACATCTCACCCACTCTCTCATTTGCTCTCTTTTTACATTGCTTCACCACTCTCTTAACCTCTCTTTCTCTCTCCATATACTCTTCCCTCCTTGCATCACTTCTACTTTGTAAAAACCTCTCATATGCTAACTTTTTCTCCCTTACTACTCTCTTTACATCATTCCACTAATCGCTCTTCTTCCCTCCCGCACCCACTCGCCTGTAACCACAAACTTCTGCTGAACACTCTAACATTACATTTTTAAATCTACCCCATACATCTTCGACCCCATTGCCTACACTCTCACTAACCCATCTATCCTCCAATAGTTGTTTATATCTTACCCTAACTGCCTCCTCTTTTAGTTTATAAACCTTCACCTCTCTCTTACTTAATGCTTCTAATTTCCTTGTATCCCATCTACCTTTTACTCCCACTGTAGCTATAACTAAAAAGTGATCTGATATATCTTTGGCCCCTCTATAAACATGTACATCCTGAAGTCTACTCAACAGTCTTTTATCTACCAATACGTAGTCCAACAAACTACTGTCATTTCGCCCTACATCATATCTTGTATACTTATTTATCCTCTTTTTCTTAAAATATGTATTACCTATAACTAAACCCCTTTCTATACAAAGTTCAATCAAAGGGCTCCCATTATCATTTACACCTGGCACCCCAAACTTACCTACCACACCCTCTCTACATATTTCTCCTACTTTAGCATTTAGGTCCCCTACCACAATTACTCTCTCACTTGGTTCAAAAGTTCCTATACATTCGCTTAACATCTCCCAAAATCTCTCTCTCTCCTCTACACTCCTCTCTTCTCCAGGTGCATACACGATTATTATGACCCACTTTTCGCATCCGACCCTTATTTTAATCGACATAATCCTTGAATTTACACATTTATATTCCCTATTCTCCTTCCATAACTGATCCTTCAACATTATTGCTACCCCTTCCTTAGCTCTAACTCTCTCAGATACTCCTGACTTAATCCCATTTATTTTTCCCCACTGAAACTCGCCTACCCCCTTCAGCTTTGTTTCGCTTAGGGCCAGGACATCCAACTTCTTTTCATTCATAACATCAGCAATCATCTCTTTCTTATCATCCGCACTACATCCACGCACATTCAAACAACCCAGTTTTATAAAGTTTTCTTCTTCTCTTTTTAGTAAATGTGTACAGGAGAAGGGGTTACTAGCCCATTGCTCCGGCATTTTAGTCGCCTCATACGACACGCATGGCTTACGGAGGAAAGATTCTTTTCCACTTCCCCATGGACAATAGAGAAAATAAAAAGAACAAGAGCTATCAAGAAAAAGAAGAAAAACCTAGATGTGTGTATGTATATATATGCATGGGCATGTCTGTGTAGTGTGACCTAAAGTGTAAGTAGAAGTAGCTAGATATACCTGTTATCCAGCGTGTTTATGAGACAGAAAAAAGACACCAGCAATCCTACCATCATGTAAAACAGTTTCAGGTTTCTGTATCACAGTCACCTGGCAGGACGGTAGTACCTCCTTTGGTGGTTGCTGTCTATATATTATAGGTATATATATATATATATATATATATATATATATATATTGTTATTGATATTGTTAGCTGTCTGGACGACATCATGAGAGGTAATGGGAGCAATCCTATTATCTGTCTCAGTGCTGGAGGCAACGATGTTGGCAGACGTAGGAGTGAGGAGCTGATTAGCAGCTATAGGTCAGCAATAGACAGAATTAGGAAGAAGGGTGGGAACCCTGTCATATGTGGTATTTTGCCAAGGAGAGGAGTTGGAAATGAATGGTTGTCCAGGGCAATTGGTGTCAATTGCTGGCTGGACAAATACTGTAAGGAAAATGCAGTAACATTCATTGACAACTGGGACCTCTTCTATGGCAGAAATGACATGTATGCCAGGGATGGGGTTCACTTATCTAGGTCTGGGGTGGGGGCACTGGCAACTGCAGTGGAGGGAGCTGTTAGGGCTTTAAACTAGAAAAAGTTAGTGGTATGGGTTATGAGGGGAAAACAGTGAAGTCCCAGTGTAGTAATGTTTTAAATTCTAGGGGAACTAGTAATAGGCAGAATAAGGTGGGTATTGGAAAGCCAGTGGCACTAGGTGACAAGGACAGTAATAGGTATTGTGGAAAAACAAAAATGAGCAGGAAGGGTAAAGAGAAAGGAGGGTCTTTAAATGTATATTACACCAATAGTCGTAGTGCTAGGAATAAGATGGAAGAGTTGAGATTAGTTGCAAGTACGGGTAATATTGATGTTTTTGCAGTAACTGAGACATGGTTTAATATGAAAAATCGGGACATGCCTGCCGAATGTCACATCCAGGGTTTTAAATTGTTCCAAGTAGACAGAAGTATCGGGAAGGGGGGTGGGGTGGCACTCTATGTCTGTGATCATTTAAATTGTTGCATAAAAACGGGTATAAAGTCTGAAATAACACATACAGAGTCTGTCTGGAAAGAATTTTCAGAGGGGTGTGAAAAATTGATTTTAGGCGTGATTTACCGTCCTCCAAACTTAGATAGGGAACAAGGGAGACTACTTTGGGAGGAAACTGTTAAGGCCACAAGGCACGATAACGTAGTAATTCTAGGGGACTTTAACTTTAGTCAGATTGATTGGAATTTCTTGACAGGGAATTTAGAAGCTAACGACTTTTTAGAAGTAGTTCAGGATTGCTTTTTGAAGCAGTTTGTGACAGAACCTACAAGGGGAAATAATCTACTTGACTTGGTTCTTGCAAGCAAGGAAACCCTTGTTAATAATTTAGAAATTACAGAGGAACTCGGCTCAAGCGACCACAAGTCAATTACCTTTAGCATTGAATGGATGTATGATAGTAGGGATAATTCAGTAACGGTCCCAGATTTTCGCTTAGCAGATTATAATGGACTTAGAGAACACTTATCATCTGTGGACTGGGGTAACGAAGAGAGGTATCAATATGACAGTTTTCTGTACACTATACAGGCTGCCCAAAGAACATTTATCCCGTATAAAGAAATTAGATCAAGTAGAAATGACCCAAAATGGATGAATAATAGGCTCAAATATCTTTTAGGGCAGAAGAAAGGAATTTATAGGCGCATAAAAAGAGGTGAGGGTCATCTTATAAATCAGTATACTGACATTAAGAGGGACGTTAAAAAGGGGATAAGAAAAGGTAAACGGGATTATGAAATTAAAGTTGCTAGGGATTCAAAAACTAACCCAAAAAGTTTTTTCCAGGTTTATAGAACAAAAGTTAGGGATAAGATAGGTCCCCTTAAAAATAACTCTGGTCATCTTACTGACAAGGAGAATGATATGTGCTCTATTTTTAATAATTATTTTCTCTCAGTTTTCACACAGGAAGACACTAATAATATCCCAGTAATTAATTTTTACAGAGGCCCTGAAGAAGATAAATTATGTAATATCACAGTCACTAGAGAAATGGTTATGAAACAACTAGACCGACTGAAACAAAATAAATCGCCGGGTCCTGATGAGCTTTTTGCAAGGGTTCTTAAGGAATGCAAAATGGAACTCTGTGAACCATTAAGTAACATTTTAATTAATCTCTTCAAACAGGTGTAGTGTCTGATATGTGGAAGATGGCTAATGTAATTCCTATTTTTAAAGCAGGGGACAAGTCACTACCGTCAAATTACCGCCCAATAAGCCTGACCTCAATTGTAGGCAAATTACTAGAGTCAATTATAGCTGATATTATAAGAAACCATCTGGATAAACATAATTTGATTAATGATACTCAGCATGGATTCACGAGGGGCCGTTCCTGCCTAACTAATTTATTAACTTTCTTCAGTAAAGCTTTTGAGGCTGTTGATCACGATAAAGAATTTGATATTGTTTATTTAGACTTTAGTAAGGCTTTTGATAGGGTACCGCACCAGAGACTGTTAAGGAAAGTGGCAGCTCACGGCATTGGGGGAAAAGTGCTGTCATGGATCGAGTCATGGCTCACCAATAGGAAGCAGAGAGTGTGCATAAATGGGGTTAAATCCGAGTGGGGATCTGTAACAAGTGGCGTTCCACAGGGATCAGTCTTAGGCCCGTTGTTGTTTATAATATATATCAATGACCTTGATGAGGGAATTACTAGTGATATGAGCAAATTCGCCGATGACACGAAGATAGGTAGGATAATTTATTCAAACGTAGATGTCAGGGAACTTCAGGACGATTTAGACAAACTTAATTCGTGGTCAGAAAAGTGGCAGATGCAGTTCAATGTAGATAAATGCAAGGTTCTGAAGCTCGGGAGTGTCCATAACCCAAGCACTTATAAGTTGAATGGCGTAGAACTTAACCATACAGATTGTGAAAAGGACTTGGGGGTTATGGTAAGCAGCAACCTTAAACCAAGACAGCAATGCCTAAGCGTACGTAATAAGGCTAACAGATTACTGGGATTTATATGAAGAAGTGTAAGCAACAGAAGTTCAGAGGTTATATTACAGCTTTATACATCATTAGTAAGGCCTCACCTAGATTACGGAGCTCAGTTCTGGTCTCCATATTACAGAATGGATATTAATTCGTTAGAAAACATTCAGCGTAGAATGACTAAATTAATACATAGCATTAGAAATCTTCCTTACGAAGAAAGATTGAAGACCCTTAAATTACATTCACTTGTAAGACGTAGAATGAGGGGAGACATGATCGAGGTATACAAGTGGAAAATGGGTATTAACAAAGGGGATATAAATAAGGTCTTGAGGATATCTCTCCAAGAGAGAACCCGCAATAATGGATTCAAGTTAGATAAGTTTAGATTTAGAAAGGATATAGGAAAGTATTGGTTTGGAAATAGGGTAGTTGATGAGTGGAACAGTCTGCCTAGTAGGGTTATTGAAGCTAGGACCTTGGGTAGTTTCAAATTTAGGTTGGATAAATTCATGAGTGAGAGGGGTTGGATTTGAGTGGGACTCGCACATGAGTAAATAGAATTATCAAAGATTATTTCTTGGGTAGCATTGAAAATTGGGTTGAGCAAATATTCTGTTAGTGGGACGGATTGTGTAGGACCTGCCTAGTATGGGCCAACAGGCCTGCTGCAGTGTTCCTCCTTTCTTATGTTCTTATGTTAAATATTCTGTTAGTGGGATGGATTGTGAAGGACGTGCCTAGTATGGGCCAACAGGCCTGCTGCAGTGTTCCTCCTTTCTTATGTTCTTATGTTCGTCAGGACACAGGACAAGTGTTTCCTGACGCGGGTCTTAGTCAGCTGATGACCCGCTGTTGGAGCTTTTGGTCATCTGACTGAGGCCTTCCGCTGGCTTACCGGTCCACCTCTTTAAAAATTATGGTCTATTACAACCATTTTTAAAAAAAGCACCAGCAATCGTACCATCAGGTAAAGCAATTATAAGTTTATGTTTGAGAGTGAGTTGGGAGGAAGGGAGGCGGGTTGGTGTCTGCCAACCTGTGTATGTCCTCTTGTTCTCTCTCTTCTACTCAAGTGACTTTCATCTTTATTTTGGTATTGTTCACAAACAACGTAAAGCTGATGAAAATTTGAAGCTGATCGAATAATGAACGAAAATATATGAGAAAGGAAACGTAAGTTTTGCCGAAAATTTTCTGAAAAAATAGGAAAGTCACACCTCATTCAATTTAAAAATCTTATAAAACCTGAGAATTTGATTTAGTATTTTAATTTTCTTTCCTCATTTACATTTTTTTTAAATACAACTCTACAATTACCTTAGAATAAATATTATATTTTTATTTTCTGAAAAAAAAAAAAAAAACTAATTTGATTAGATTAGCAAAATTTAATGAATGAAACTCGATTAAGATACATCAGCATTTCGGGTTTGATGCTGATCAGAAGATGCATTCTTTAGTTATTATATGGGAAACTATTTGCATAAATTTACCAAATTAAAATTAACACAACTTAAAGTGAGTGAGAAGCTTTATTTTAACAAAACTCACTAATAGCAAAAGTTTGAAGACGATCAGAAAAGACATTTTCCAGCAATTGATCTGATTCCAGTAATCGCAGGTTTTTAACTATTTCAGTAAAATTTCAAATTAGCTGCAACTGAGACTAAACTTATGTGTTATTATCTGTCTTTTTGAATCCATCTTTAATATTTTGAAGACAATCACAAGATTTCTTTAATTATTGAATAAATAAAATTATTAGTATTTATTCAGTAGAATTGAATAAATGTCATGCACTATTCAACATAATTGAATAAATGTCATACACTATTCATCATAATTGAATAAATGTCATGCACTATTCAACATAATTGAATAAATGTCATACACTATTCAATATAATTGAATAAATGTCATGCACTATTCAACATAATTGAATAAATGTCATGCACTATTCAATATAATTGAATAAATGCCATGCACTATTCAATATAATTGAATAAATGTCATACACTATTCAACATAATTGAATAAATGTCATGCACTATTCAACATAATTGAATAAATGTCATGCACTATTCAACATAATTGAATAAATGTCATGCACTATTCAATATAATTGAATAAATGTCATGCACTATTCATCATAATTGAATAAATGTCATGCACTATTCAATATACTGTATTGAATAAATGTCATGCACTATTTAACATAGTTAAGTAAATGTCATGCACTATTCAACATAATTAAGTAAATGCCATGCACTATTCAACATAATTAAGTAAATGTCATGCACTATTCAATATACTGTATTGAATAAATGTCATGCACTAGCAGTGTGATCCTTGTGTTCATGTAAACAAATTAGTGGTACAAATGTAAATATAATGTTTCAGTTGAGAACATAGAAGGTTGAGGAACAAGTTAGACCAGACAAGAGAGTATTTATCAACAACACTTCTATATATACTTAATAATGTTTACCTGACAACAACATAAACAAACAAACATTTTTCAGAGTTAGAAAACTCGTGTACACAACATCATTACTGCCAATATTTTACTCTTTATATTGTAACTTAAATTCGGTATTTAGTTCTGAATCATAAAATAAGGTTAGGTAGGTAAGGTTCGTCAGGAAACAGGACAAGTGTTTCCTGACGCGGGTCTTAGTCAGATGATGATCCGCCGTTGGAGCTTTTGGTCATCTGACTGAGGCCTTCCGCTGGCTTACCGGTCCACACCTTTAAAAATTATAGTCAATTATCATAAAATAACAAAATGACGAAGCTAGAGATGAAAGGTACTGCTGACGGTAGTTTTCCTGAAGTAGAAATATTAATCTACTTCCATGTTTCCCATTATTTATTATGGAAGTTCTTTAATTTCTAATGAAATTATTTACATTTTTTTTCCAAAAGATAAAATCGTAGGAGTTAGTGATAATTAAGATAGAATACGAGATGCAGTAGCTACACTACAGCTGGTCCTTGTCACTAGAAATAGGGAACAATGCCCAGCCTTTTTAAGGCAGGGTATTTGCCAAAGCTGGAGCTTGCTACCATCTGTGGCTCATAAGACTGCCCTTCCCATTAGCCTCCCTGGGGCGGGGAAGATGGCAGACCAGAGAGATCTAGCTTCTCCATACGAGCCCCGTGAGGGCGGGGAATGTAGCTAGGTCTGGGGTCAGATGGTCCCAACGATGAGGGGGTACTTGTACCTCCTCCCATGGGAGACATAGGTCTCCGATACTCCCACGACAGGGAGCCGGAGCCGGGTCACCATCTGGAATAGACCCGGGCCGGGAGAATTTCCGGCGAATCAACACCTCCTCCTCCTTGTCACTAGATGGTCTCTATATGGACAGTCATGTCTACAGGTGTTCGTATTTATATTACATTCTATTTTATAGGTTAATATTTTCAAAGAATATCCTCACAATATATCGCCAGAGAACAGAATATATTAAAAAAATCTTTTTAAAATCTTGAGCTCATGTAACACATAGAGGTAATATCACTTAACAATATTTTCCTAATTTCTGGAACAACTGAGTAACTACAGTTGTGATAGAATAATGTCTTAAGAGAAGTAGGAAACACAGAACTACATTATAAACAAGAAAGTTTTGAACAGAACTTTGTTTAATATCATCAAAAAAGTGAAATGTTATGTTTAAGAAATTTCTTGGGTTTTCCCTACGTTTAATTTCTTGTGAATTCTCAGCTCAGATCATGTCTTAAATGTTCCTAGATTATTTACCTATTCCTTCCATTCCATTTTTCAGTGTTTTTTTTTTCATTGCTGATTAAGATATATTTTATGTTTGAAGACACGAAGAAGTGATTTGTGTTTAATTGTCTCATGAAGACGAGAAAGAATAAAGGCGGACACAGATGTACATCTGAGAGAATTATACACATTGTTAGTAGATTAACTGTCAAAATATTAACTGAGGAAACAACTTACTTCTGAGGGAAGATCTGGTAGACGCCACTCTCAGTCTCACCTTCATGTTGAATGTCGGAGCAGTCTCGTGTAAGAGAGCTGTAAACACACCAAGTTAAATTAACTCATATTGTTCTATAATGAAACACAGACAGTACAGTGATTAATGTCACATTAGTCTTATAATATAATAATATTTTTATTTACTACATGTACATGTACAAGGTATACAGACCATAGATGACATTTCCCGCAAATTAGGTCAGTGTCCCAGGATGCGACCCACACCAGTCGACTAACACCCAGGTACCCATTTTACTGATGGGTGAACATAGACAACCGATGTAAGGAAACACGCCCAATGTTTCTACCTGCGCTGGGAATCGAACCCAGACCCTCGCCTTGCGAAGCGAGAGCTTTAGCCACCAGAGCCCCTTGGTTAAATATTATTATTATAAGAGTAATAAAACAATTATTATATACAAAAGAAGATACATAGTATTTTCTTTACAATTAGGCGAGTATCTCTCAGTGTATATTACTGATATAAACACTATGATATTCAGGATATATACACAGAAAATTGTGCATTTCTCAGTGAATAGTTTATAAATTCGGTTTTTGTATGCCTAGGTGGAGAAAATTCTCTATAAAATATATTTTTTTTAGTATTTTTGGATGTCTGGAACGGGACCAATTAATCCGTTCCAGACACCCAAAAATATTAGCAAAATTCATTTATAGATAATTTTCTCAAGAATTTTCTCCAAGTAGGTCATACGAAAACCGAGGTTCCACTGTACTATGACCTTCGTTTAATCTCTAACTAAATGAATGAAATTGTTCTTGAAACAAATAAATGGGAGAAATGCGACTTTAGTGACCAAGGCAGAAAAGAGAGACTTTAAACTAAATAAAGTTACTAACATAACAGTACAGTCAGAATCATGTATAATATTAACACATTTGTCAAGTGTGACACCACCTACGACTGCTGCACCTCACCTGTCTACAGTATATAAGCAACTTCTTCGCATATATGCTGTATTCTTTTTAAGATTGATGGACTGATTACATCGACTCAAGGCTGAGGGACTGATTACCTCAAACTCCTCCTGTTCTTCACCATTCTCCTTTGTATGGACTAATGAAGCCACTGTGTGGCGAAACGTTTCCTCAATAAAGATGCCCAAGTGTTGCATATGTGTCTAATTTATCAACATTTCCACTTGGAGTCCCGACTTTCCCTACAGAAAGTATTGTGAATATGGCGACTTAGGCTGTTAATGACATGCTGCAGTTGTCAGATGATGAGTCTGATGTTAATGACATGCTGCAGTTGTCAGATGATGAGTCTGATGTTAATGACATGCTGCAGTTGTCAGATGATGAGTCTGATGCATCATTTAATATCACCAGCAACAGTGAGAAAAGTGAAATAACCGGTTCACAGAAAACCACTGAGGATCACAATCCTCCCCTTGACGAGTCTAGTAGGGAGAGCTTGCATGCTCCTTGATGAGTCGAGTAGGGAGAGCTTGCATGCTCCTTGACGAGTCTAGTAGGGAGAGCTGGCACGCTCCTTGATGAGTCTAATAGGGAGAGCTTGCACGCTCCTTGATGAGTCGAGTAGGGAGAGCTTGCACGCTCCTTGACGAGTCTAGTAGGGAGAGCTGGCACGCTCCTTGATGAGTCGAGTAGGGAGAGCTTGCACGCTCCTTGACGAGTCTAGTAGGGAGAGCTTGCACGCTCCTTGATGAGTCTAGTAGGGAGAGCTTGCACGCTCCTTGATGAGTCGAGTAGGGAGAGCTTGCACGCTCCTTGACGAGTCTAGTAGGGAGAGCTTGCACGCTCCTTGACGAGTCTAGTAGGGAGAGCTTGCACGCTCCTTGACGAGTCAGTAGGGAGAGCTTGCACGCCCCTTGATGAGTCAGTAGGGAGAGCTTGCACGCTCCTTGACGAGTCTAGTAGGGAGAGCTTGCACGCTCCTTGACGAATCTAGTAGGGAGAGCTTGCACGCTCCTTGACGAGTCTAGTAGGGAGAGCTTGCACGCTCCTTGACGAGTCGAGTAGGAAGCTTGCACGCCCCTTGATGAGTCGAGTAGGGAGAGCTTGCACGCTCCTTGATGAGTCGAGTAGGGAGAGCTTGTACGCCCCTTGATGAGTCAGTAGGGAGAGCTTGCACGCTCCTTGACGAGTCGAGTAGGAGAGCTTGCACGCTCCTTGACGAGTCAGTAGGGAGAGCTTGCATGCTCCTTGACGAGTCGAGTAGGGGGAGCTTGCATGCTCCTTGACGAGTCGAGTAGGAGAGCTTGCAGCTCCTTGACGAGTCAGTAGGGAGAGCTTGCAGCTCCTTGATGAGTCTAGTAGGGAGAGCTTGCACGCTCCTTGACGAGTCAGTAGGGAGAGCTTGCACGCTCCTTGATGAGTCTAGTAGGGAGAGCTTGCATGCTCCTTGATGAGTCAAGTAGGGAGAGCTTGCACGCTCCTTGACGAGTCTAGTAGGGAGAGCTTGCACGCTCCTTGACGAGTCTAGTAGGGAGAGCTTGCACGCTCCTTGACGTGTCTAGTAGGAGAGCTTGCACGCTCCTTGATGAGTCTAGTAGGGAGAGCTTGCACGCTCCTTGACGAGTCTAGTAGGGAGAGCTTGCACGCTCCTTGACGAGTCGAGTAGGGAGAGCTTGCACGCTCCTTGACGAGTCTAGTAGGGAGAGCTTGCACGCTCCTTGACGAGTCTAGTAGGGAGAGCTTGCACGCTCCTTGACGAGTCTAGTAGGGAGAGCTTGCACGCTCCTTGACGAGTCTAGTAGGGAGAGCTTGCACGCTCCTTGACGAGTCAGTAGGGAGAGCTTGCACGCTCCTTGACGAGTCTAGTAGGGAGAGCTTGCACGCTCCTTGAGAGTCTAGTAGGGAGAGCTTGCACGCTCCTTGATGAGTCTAGTAGGGAGAGCTTGCACGCTCCTTGATGAGTCTAGTAGGGAGAGCTTGCACGCTCCTTGATGAGTCTAGTAGGGAGAGCTTGCACGCTCCTTGACGAGTCTAGTAGGGAGAGCTTGCACGCTCCTTGATGAGTCTAGTAGGGAGAGCTTGCACGCTCCTTGACGAGTCTAGTAGGGAGAGCTTGCACGCTCCTTGACGAGTCTAGTAGGGAGAGCTTGCACGCTCCTTGATGAGTCTAGTAGGGAGAGCTTGCACGCTCCTTGATGAGTCTAGTAGGGAGAGCTTGCACGCTCCTTGACGAGTCTAGTAGGGAGAGCTTGCACGCTCCTTGACGGTCTAGTAGGAGAGCTTGCACGCTCCTTGACGGTCTAGTAGGAGAGCTTGCAGCTCCTTGACGAGTCTAGTAGGAGAGCTTGCACGCTCCTTGATGAGTCTAGTAGGGAGAGCTTGCACGCTCCTTGATGAGTCTAGTAGGGAGAGCTTGCACGCTCCTTGACGAGTCTAGTAGGGAGAGCTTGCACGCTCCTTGATGAGTCTAGTAGGGAGAGCTTGCACGCTCCTTGACGAGTCTAGTAGGGAGAGCTTGCACGCTCCTTGATGAGTCTAGTAGGGAGAGCTTGCACGCTCCTTGATGAGTCTAGTAGGAGAGCTTGCACGCCCTTGATGAGTCTAGTAGGGAGAGCTTGCACGCTCCTTGACGAGTCTAGTAGGGAGAGCTTGCACGCTCCTTGACGGGTCTAGTAGGGAGAGCTTGCACGCTCCTTGACGGGTCTAGTAGGGAGAGCTTGCACGCTCCTTGACGGGTCTAGTAGGGAGAGCTGGCATGCTCCTTGACGAGTCTAGTAGGGAGAGCTTGCACGCTCCTTGCAGCTATAATCTCAGACACTAACTCTCTATAAGCAGCAAGAAAGTAAACTTCACGAAATACTGGGGATTAAAATTTTAAAAATTAACATTCACCATTACTTCAACAACCACTATCTCCTTGAAGCCGAAATACACAATCACAACCCTGACGTCATCCTTCTGAGTGACACAACTGCCAGAGTAGACCAACATATAAACATAAGTGGTTACTGTCGAGAAATCGAGAGGGCTCTTTAGTGGGGTGGCCGTCTTAGTAACATCAACATTGATGTAGACACCATTATAGCAATAGAATTTACGACCTCATATGGTCAGTTAATAGTTGAAACTACATATGTTCCTCCAAGACAGCTATATATAGACTCCATTCCCCTACACCAGATACTGAGTAGAAATATTCCAACAATCCTGCCAGAAGATTTTAATGCCCATCATGATGCTGTCTTCTGCTGTGGCGCCGGCCATCCCCAGGGTGACCTAAAGGGAAAACAACTATTTAATATAATGACAACAAGAAATCTATCAATCAAGGCACACTGTTTAAGTCAAATGTAGGCCTCACCCGGGACACCTGATATAGTCTTAACCAACAGAGATTGTGAACTACACCACTGTAGAGTCTCCCTGGTGGAAACCTAGGATCACACCACTGCAGAGTCTCCCTGGTGGAAACCTAGGATCACACCACATCCCTCTTATAATAACACTACAGACATTGCCATTTAGAACACCCACTTCTCCGAAACCCAACCTAAAAACTCTAGGATTTGACCACTTCAGGGACTACCTATGCTATGTTTTGTTTGAGATCCAGCCTTCAACTGAAGTTGATAAGGTAATCAGCTCCTTCCACGAAAGAATCATAGAAGCCACTCATGCAAGTTGGCAATTAAATACATCAAAGATCTATCAGTAATACAAACCAACAAGGAAATTAGGAATTGAACGAAAATATCAAACAGAGTGCAGAAGGCACCATCGAACAGAGTGCAGAAGGCACCATCGAACGAGACAGCCCACAAGGGCTGTACTGCAGAGGTTGGGAAGAGAATTAATTACCCTGATCACACAAGACAAGTGAAATATGGAAATATCTTGTTCTTCAAGCTAATCAATACAAATGTCAACCTGAAAGGTTCTGGAGCAAGATCCGCCAGCTTCTAGGTGCCAGCACAAGGTTACCCGTTATCTAATACATTCCTTCACTGATGAAGAGGATGAGGAAGTTGATATCAAACTTGATGAGCCACAAGACCAAGACAATCTGATGGTGATGTGGGAGAAGTCTCTCACACAGTGATAGTAGAAGATTTAATAATAACCATTACCAGTGGGTCAATGAATGGCGAGACGACAACCGAGCTGACTTCCAACCAATACCATTAATTGATACATCTACCCTGGAAGATGAACACCCTCTTACAAGACCAATCACACTCAGAGAGATGAGTCAATTCATAGTCACAATGAGTAATAAAGCTCCTGGCCTCTCAGGTATAACGGTGAAACAAGTAAACTTCTTACCCTGAAATTGCAAAAGGTCTCTGGTAAATATCTTTAATGTCATCTTAGCCTCGGACACTTTCCGTGGCTCTTAAGACAACAAGGATGATATTCATTGCAAAACGCAACGAAGACAAACAAAAACCGGAGAACTATAGACCTATCTCATTACTTGAAGTCACTGGTAAAGTCCTTGAGAAAATCGCTTCCAACAGGTTAAACTACTACATGGAGTACAATCACCTCTTCACCGAAAAACAGTTTGGATTCAGGACCCACAGAGGAACCTAACACGCTATCAATATCATCTGCGATGCTGTGGACAGCCTGAGGAAACAGGGTAACTTTGATAAATTAGACACATATGCAACACTTGGGTATCTTTATTGAGGAAACGTTTCACCCCACAGTGGCTTCATCAGTCCAATACAAAGTAGATGAATGGTTCAGAGAACCGACAAGTGCTGTATTCCTACAAGTTTGATGGACTGAACACATCGACTCCAGGCCGAGGGACTGATTACCTCAAACTCCTCCTCTCCTTACACCTTTCTGCTTTGTATTGGACTGATGAAGCCACTGTGTGGCGAAACGTTTCCTCAATAAAGATACCCAAGTGTTGCATATGTGTCTAATTTATAATACAAAGTAGAAAGTAGTAAGGAGAGGAGTTTGAGGTAACTTTGCCCTAATTGCAACCAGGGATGTACACAAAGCTTTGACAGCCTGTGGCCCGACAGACCTTCTGGACCTCAACTGGACTTTTCTCAGATTCATATACAACTTCTTATTAGAAAGAAGAATCATATCTACCTTTAACGGTAAGTCGGCAGAGCCTTTCACACCGACAGCTGGAGTACCACAAGTCTCGTGCCTTAGCCTGATACTGTTCAACATATATGTAAACGATCTCCCTCAACCCGAGTTCAATGATACTATCATCATCCAATTTGCTGATGATGTTATCCATGTAGTGTCATCCACCCAATAACAGGAAAACATAAGTATGTGAGGGTAATAGTAAAAATGAATACGGAACTACGAAGAACAGCAAACTGGGAGAAGAAATGGAGAGTCATGACCAACCCAGACAAAGTCCTCATCAGCACCATCAGATGTTTTACAACAACTATAGAAGACAAGGGAGGGTCTTCGACTCTCAGTCTAGTTAGTGGCTCGCTAAAAACTGAGTCATACTGGGACTTGAGTAGCTCACTCATTTCCTTGCTGTCATCTGTGTAGGACCCATCTCGTTTAAGTAGGGGCCCCATACTGCATGTTGTTCTCGACTTTGGTTTGGCATAAGAAAAGAAATACTTTTGGTTTCTTTCGATTTCATTTATGGCTTTTAGTTCTTCCCACGTTTCATGACTCCTATAAGATTCCTTTAGTTTTAGTTCAATGTTTGCTATTTCTCTGACCAGTGTCTCCTACGTATTGGAGATATATTGGCCTCTTTTAGCCTCTCTGTTATTCTTTGCCTTCGCCTGTATAAGAAGCGTCTTTCTCTTTCTAGTTTGCATCTTCTCCTCCTTTTCCTTAAAGTAATATGCCTTGAGCATACCTCCAGTGCCATAGAGTTAATCTGTTCTAGACATAGGTTGGGATCTGTGGAGCTTAGGCTATCTTCCCAGTCTATATCATTTAGGACTTGGTTTACTTGGTCCCACTTTATGCTTTTATTATTGAAGTTGAATTTGGTGAAGGCTCTCTCGTGACTGGTCATATTTTGGCGGTCTGGGGCTCCCCGCATACATTTCTGAACCTCTATTTTGTTGTGATCTGAGTATATTATTTTTGATATGATGACATTTTGTATCAGATCATCATTGTTAGTGAAGATGAGGTCCAGTGTATTCTCCAATCTTGTAGGCTCTATTATTTAGTTGATTTAAGGTGAATTTGGTGCAGAGATTTAAAAGCTCGTGTGTGTGTGAGTTTTCATCTGAGCTGCCTCCTGGTGTTATCTCTGCTACCACATTATTTGCAATATTCCTCCATTTTAGTTGCCTTAGGTTGAAGTCCCCCAGTAGCAAGATGTTGGGGGCAGGAGCTGGAAGATTTTCCAGACAGTGGTCAATTTTCAAAAGCTGTTCCTGGAATTGTTGGGACGTTGCATCCGGAGGCTTGTATACAACCACGATGACCAGATTTTGGTTCTCGATCTTTACTGCTAAAACTTCAACTACATCATTTGAGGCATTTAGTAGTTCTGAGCATATAAGTGACTGTGATATACAGGCCAACCCTTCTCCCCCCCCCCCATTTGCCTGTTCACTCTGTCACATCTGTATAGGTTGTAACCCGGGATCCAAATTTTCGTTATGTGGGTCTCTTAGAAAACCGCGAATATTGCGATTGACTCTGTAAGCAGTCCACTGATGTAAGATATTTTGTTGTTCGTCGCTGGCTTTAGGCCCTGTATATTTGCAAAGATGAATGTCGTTTGATTGGTAGTATTGTTGGTATGGGGGGGGGGTCTTTTTTTCCTGGCACTAATATCTGTTGTTCTGGAGTGGAGGCCATTGACTGTGATTCCACTCCAGAAATGATTGGAGTTGGTGTACGATTTCTGTCATTTCCTGCCAGCTTTTTTCCCTTCCTGGCGCTAAAAAAACTCTCTCTGGAGTGGCACACATGTTACCACATGATTGTCACATATGTTACCTCATGACTATGACACATATTACCACACGACTCTCACACGTTACCACATGACAGACACACATGTTACCACATGATTGTCACATATATTATCTCATGACTATGACATATGATGCTACATGACTGACACACATGTTACCACATGACTGACACACATGTTATCACGTAACTGGCCACACATGTTATCCCATGACTGTCATAAATATTACCACACGACTGTCACACATTTTAAAACATGACTGTCACGCATGTTATGACATGACTGGCACTCATGTTACCACATGATTGTCACATATGTTATCTCATGACTATGACACATATTACCACACGACTCTCACACGTTACCACATGACTGGCACACATGTTATCACATGACTGTCACACATGTTACCACATGACTGTCACACGTTACCACATGACTGACACACATGTTACCACATGACAGACACACATGTTACCACGTAACTGGCACACATGTTATCACATGACTCTCACAAATATTACCACACGACTGTCACACATTTTAAAACATGACTGGCACACATGTTACCACATGACTGGTATACATGTTACCACAAAAATATCACACGTTACCACATGACTGTCACACATGCTACCTATATTGGAGTATGCAGCACCACTTTGGAACCCACACCTAGTCAAGCACGTCAAGAAATTAGAGAAAGTGCAAAGGTTTGCAACAAGACTAGTCCCAGAGCTAAGGGGATTGTCCTACGAAGAAAGGTTAAGGGAAATCGGCCTGACGACACTGGAGGACAGGAGGGTTAGGGGAGACATGATAAAAGACATACAAAATACTGCGAGGAATAGATAAGGTGGACAGAGACAAGATGTTCCAGAGAGGGGACACAGAAACAAGGGGTCACAATTAGAAGTTGAAGACTCAGATGAGTCAAAGAGATGTTAGGAAGTATTTCTTCAGTCATAGAGTTGTCAGGAAGTTGAATAGCCTAGAAAGTGATGTAGTGGAGGCAGGAACCATACATAGCTTTATGACGAGATATGATAAAGCTCATGGAGCAGGGAGAAACAGGACCTAGTAGCGATCAGTGAAGAGGCGGGGCCAGGAGCTGAGTCTCGACCCCTGCAACCACAAATAGGTGAGTACTGTCATCATGTTACCATATGACTGTCGCTCATGGAACTAATTAAGTGTCACACGTGTTACACATATTCCTACATGACTAGTCAAACGTTACCACATGACTGTCATATATGTTACCACATGACTGTCACACATGTTACCACATGACTGTCACACATGTTGCCACATGACTGTCACACATGTTACCACATGACTGTCACACATGTTGCCACATGACTGTCACACATGTTACCACATGACTTACAAACATGTTACCTTATAACTGTCACACATGTTAGATATGACTTTCCCATATCTTACCACATGACTGTCACATATGTTACCGCATGAATGCGACATGTGTTACTACATGACTGTCATATGTTACCACATGACTTACACAGATGTTACCACATGACTGTCTCAGATATTACCACATGACCGTCAAACATGCTAACACATGACTGTCACACATGTTACCACATGAGTTTCACACATAATACCACATGACTGTCACAAATGTTTTAACATGATTGTTTCACATATTACCACGTGACTGTTACATATGTTGCCAAATTACTGTCACACATATTACCATATGACTGTCATGTTACCACATGACTGTCACGTGTTACAACTTGACTGGCATACATGTTACCACATGACTGTCACGTGTTATAACTTGACTGGCATACATGTTACCACATGACTGTCGCAAATGTTACCACATGACTGTCACACACGTTACCACATGACTGTCACACATGTTACGACATTAATCTCACACACATGTTGCCATATAACTGTCACACATGTTACCACGTAACGGTCACTCATGTTACCTCTAGACTGTCATACATGTTACTACATGACTGTCACACATGTTACCACATGACTGTCACACATGTTACCACATTACTGTCACACATGTTACCACATGACTGTCACACACGTTACCATATGAATCATACATGTTACGACATAACTGTCACACATGTTACCACATGACTGTCACTTATGTTACTACTTGACTCTCACACATATTACGACATTACTGTCACACATGTTACCACATGACTGTCACATATGTTACCACATGTCTGTGACACATGTTACCACATGACTGTCACACATGTTACCGCATGACATGTACACATGTTGCCACATGACTGTCACAAATATTAGAACATGACTGCCGTGCATGTTATTCCTTGACTGCCACACATGTTACCACATGCCTGGTATACATGTTATCACATGACTGCCAAACATGTTACCACATGACTGTCACATTTGTTACCACACAACTTTCACATATAGTAGCACATGACTGTCACACTTATTACCACATGACTGTCACACTTATTACCACATGACTGTCACACTTATTACCACATGACTGCCATGTGTTACAACATGACTGACACATGTTACCATTTGACTGTCGCACATGTTACCACATGATTGTCACATATTGTACTACATGACTTTCACATATGGTAGCACATGACTGTCATAATGTTACCACATGACTGTCATGTGTTTCAACATAACTGGCACGCATGTTACCTCATGACTGTCGCACATTTTGCTACATGCCCAGTCAAACGTTACCACATCTTACCGCAGACTGGCAACACTGTCAAACATCTTTTCACAGACTGGCAACACTGTTAAACATCTTTTCACAGACTGGCAACACTGTCAAACATCTTACCACAGACTGGCAACACTGTCGAACATCTTATCACACACTGGTAACACTGTCAAACATCTTACCACTGGCAACACTGTCGAACATCTTACCACACACGGGCAACACTGTCAAACATCTTACCACACACTGGCAACACTGTCGAACATCTTACCACACACTGGCAACACTGTCAAACATCTTATCACACTGACAACACTGTCGAACATCTTACCACACACTGGCAACACTGTCGAACATCATACAACAGACTGACAACACTGTCAAACATCTTACCACACACTGGCAACACTGTCGAACATCTTACCACAGACTGGCAACACTGTTAAACATCATATCTTATAGTTGTAGTCGTAATGGTCGACTTCTATTCCTTGTTAATTACATTGCTAACAATTCTTCAGTTTAATTTTATCAATCTAACTTCGTTTGTTCAGTATTTTTTTTAGTTACAAACAATATTAATCAGATAAAACTCGCAGATAATTTGTTAACTTTATGCTAATATTATATTTTAAGATACTTAACTAACCTTGTGTCGTTTTGGTTCTGACATTCTGGTAACTGATACTGTGTGTTAGTGTATTGTGTCAGGTGTTGCACTTGTGTCTCACATCTGGCAAGACTTTCTTCAGCTTTCCTCAGTTGTGTTCTTGATGTTTCTTCTCTCAGACGAAAATCCTCCTCTAACCTACGTATTGTTTCTTTGTTTATCTCAAGATATTCTGTAATTTCATTCAGTCTTGTGAGAACGTTCTTCTTGAACTGATAGTCTGAAGAAAAGAAGAAAATTTGTTAAAAAATAAACTGAAAACTTTAAATTTCTATTTCCTACTCAAATCAAATATTTTTCATAGAATAACAAAAAAAAAATTATATTTCCTACCCAAATCAAATATTTTTCATAGAATAAAAAAAAAAAATGCAAGACTTAAGGAGTGATATTCAATAACTATGGTATAATATTCATAGGTGAAACTAGTTCAGCTCTTGGAAAGAGATAATAGAACATAATCTCTTAGTTATGTAAGAAGAGACTCTTATACAGTGTTCTAACATATTATAACTGCTAACCATACAAACAACTGGGAAGGTGCTAATATCTCATACAAAACCATAATCAATTGTAAACAATCATTAATTGAAACAAAAGTAAACCTAGTATTTTTAATTAAGTTAAAATATAATAGCCAAGACAAAATTCCAGTCATAACACTAACAAAAGATGCTAATAACTCTGGTCTGCATTTGAAATGTTTTTAATTTTTATTTTTATTCATGGTTGGGATCTTACATATTATTGGGCTGCTGATTGTAAATATTTAAACTCTTTTCCTCTATCACGTAAGGATTTTGAATAATATACAATTTAATGATAATAAAAAATGTGAATTTTTAATAAATTGTTACTTTATTAAAATTAGGCAAGTAATAATGGAAAAGCACATTCTGTTAGTTTTAAGAACATATGAATTCCAAATCAACATGAATCAAATCAAATGATTTTATTAAAAAAATATGCTCCTAATTGTTAGCCTACATATTGAATCAAAGGAAGGAGGACCGCTTTGATTTTCACTTGTGCTGTGCATCGAGACCATTACGTTTCAATGACCAGCAGTAATCCACCATCATGCTGACATTCCATTTGCCCTGATATCGAGTTTCCATGGTGCAAATATCCTGATGGAACCACCGCTCTCCTTGTTCCTCACTGTAGCCCCACAATTGTTAGGAAAATAGTCAAGATGTGAGTGCAAAAAGTGCATCTTCACATTCATTCTAGACCCAAGTTGTTGGAAACTTGAAATCAGGTCTTGGATCATTTTTTCATACTCGGGGGAGCGCCTATTTTCCAGGAAGTTGTGGACAATCTGCTTGAATGAAAACCTGGCATTCACCTCGACACATGCTAATGCTTCATCAATATGCTTGTCCTTCATCAATTCCCGAATCTGAGGACCAACAAAGATTCCTGCCTTTAGCTTGCCTTCACTTATACGAGGAAACGTTGACTCCAGGTACTTGAAAGCAGTTCCATTCTTGTTCGAGGCCTTCACTAAATTTTTCATAAGCCCTAATTTGATGTGGAGTGGTGGCAGCAGAATTTTATTAGGGTCAACTAGTGGCACAGTTTTCAAGTTGTGATTTCCGGGTAAGAAGCTGGTTCTTGGTGGCCAGTCTTTTTGTTCACAGTGCTGGCTGTCTGCCCTACTATCCCAAAGACACAGACTCATTTGGACACTATGGCCAATTGGCACAGATGCAGCTGTGTTGCCATTGTAGAGAAGTACAGCCTTTAAACTTCTTTTAGAAGAATCAATGAAGAGTCTCCATTCATCTGCTTTGTATGACATCCCCACGTGTTCAATAAGGCCAGAAATATTTGAACATAAAACTAAAGATTCCTCTTTGTCAAAGAACTGAGTGAATTCCGCTTCACGATGACGGTACCAAGCGAATGTTGTTCCAGGAGCTAGAGGCCTGTGTTTCTTCAGTCTAGAGCCAAGTAACTGTGCATTCTCTTTAGGAAGGTTAAGGTCTCTCAACAAGTCATTGTGCTCAACTTGGTTGAAGGGTTTGGGATCGTCATTTGTTGGTGGTTCATAGTCTACTTCCATGTCCTTAGAATCACTGGTATCAGAGTCTGATGAAATTTGTCATGTCTCAGGTGGCACAGGTACAGGAATATCTTCAGAGTGTGGAACAACCTTATTGCTGAAGGAATATCTGGGTATATTATGCGATCTTTAGTCTTCTTGTTGAATCCAGCTACTTTAGTCATACAAAAGTCGCAGTCATCATGGTGGTTCATCTGCTCCCGCCATACCATTGGTACTCCAAAAGTACAGTTAAGTTTTCCAACTGACCACATTTGGAGCTTACTGATGCAGCTCTTGCAAGCTTTGTGTGGTGCAAATGGTTTGTCCTGGTCTCCAAGTTTGCAGCCAAAATAAGCAAAGTAGCAGCACTTCAATAAAGGAGTAATGTTGCTCCGGGAATCTGAAGGTGACTTGCCAGCAGACATAGCAAAATATGTCTGGTGAATTTATGCAGCCTCTAGACATATTAATAATCTGAAAATAAAGAAAAATATATTAGATTTAACATTTAAGTCAATGTAAGGTAAGCATTTTAATTGGTAATATACCACTTACTCATTTACTTATGTTATACAAAAAGAGAAAAGTAACGTTTCCGTATAACTTGACAACCTGATGTGATAGAGATGAATAAAAAACACAATGAATCGCTATTTTCCATATATATATACAGAAAAAGACACCATAGAGCCAATAAAAAAATCATGCAGAGCAGTGTAATCTAAGAGGATAAAAGAAGCCTAGTTCTTCTTCCCACCAAATAGTATACCATCCAAGAACATCCAGGGAACTAACAACTCTTCCTGCTGTTAAGACTCAAGTAATTAAACCTGTTATACTTATGTTATTTTTTAAGTATCCCTAAAAGGGGACAAATAGTTGACAAAATATTTTTTAACTTCTATCTTTTCATTATTATTCCGTTTGTAACACCAGAAGGACTTTTCCAATTGGCTACAAAATTTTCTATGCTAGTGATCAGTAACTAGACCAAAAGTCTAGGAACAATTGACATATGCAGGCGCCCTGTGACAAACATTTTGAACTCATTCCCAACATCCATAAATTGGTCTGATAACTTCCAAAACTATTTGTGGAATAACTTCAGTTTTTCAATAAAAAAAAAAAGATGTCTTTTTATTAGACTATAATAAAGAATTAAATTTCTGTGGTTTTCGTTTAATAATTTTGTTTTAGTTTACCTCTGAATGATTTCCAAATTTAATAGTTGAGGCATCGTATCACTGGGACATTGATCATTATTTTTTTTTTTTTTACTTTCTGGAGCTATCACACCGAAAAGGAGAAAAAATACTTTCAGTGTCACTCATTGAATTATTGTTGTCAGAGTCATGTTGACTTTACAGTTCAGATTGTCCTCCAAACACCTACATGTCCTCCACTTCTTCAGAGTGCAGACACTGTACTTCTCTTCCCCGGGATTCACGTCCCGCTAACCAGTTTTTCCCAAAATCCCTTCATAAATCTTACCTTGCTCTCACTCCAACAGCACTTCAGATCACATAAAACATTTGCTTCTAATCACTGGTCTCTAACATGCTCACACAAGCTTCTGAATCTCCACGCCCCTTTACTCTCTCCTTCAACATTTCCTAGTATGACTTCTAACACTCCTTTCTCTCCTTCCGAGATTTATACGCCCTTCTAGGCATCCAATTGTTTTTCAATCTCTCTAAGTTCCAAACCACCTTAACCAATCCCTCCTCAACCCTCAAAATTTATAATTTTGGTAACTCTACACCTCCTAATCTCCAAACTCCAAATTCTCTGCATAATATTTATAGCACTCACTGCCCTTAAACACTCTAATTTTAAAGTTGAGGCATGTTCCTATTGCCGAAATGGGAACTGTTTGGAGGAAGTCCCCAGAGTGTTATGCACTCACAGCTTGGAGACGGGCAGTCTCCCTGTCTGATGTTACAGCCCTAAGCATGTTGGCAAAGCACCTTTTAAGATAGGGGCCATCCCAGCTTGACTGTTTGTAGGCCAGGGCTGCACTAGGTTTTGGTGCTGGAGCAGCAAGAGTCTCCCATTCAGTGATGGCACTGGCGTAGATAGGGTCCTGTATTCCTGCTGTGTCAATGAGGTTGTCCGGAAGAATTTGAATTATTAGCTCATTTGATGCTATGGAAGAAGATAGGAAAGCTGGTAGTGCAATCTGGGAGGATTTGCATACTCCCAGCCCCCGAAGCCTAACTGGAAGTGAGGCTTGCAACCACTGTCTATCTTCGAGGGAAAGATTCAATGCACTCTCTAACATGGTCTTAAGGAGAGTAATATTCGTTGAGTTTCGGACTGCTAAGGCTTGGGAGCATCTCAGGAAGTAGATAACTTTTGGGACTGACAGGCACCTGGTGAGTAGGTAGAAGGCATCATGTGTGTCGATGTCTTTCATCCTGCCTTCCATCGTCCTGAGGTCTGAGATTTTTTTTCTAGGATCAGATCGATGGCATCGTTCCCAAGAGGAGCACCAAGGAGAGTGCTGTTGGCTGGATCAATGGCTCGTGCTCCTGGTAAAACAGCACTAATATTCTGGATGATCTGTCGATTGGTAGAAACTATTTCACATTTGGTCCTCTAGGAGAGAGTCTGTAGTGCCAGCTAGTGTACCATCATCCAAGAACCAGATATTGAGCTCACTGGAGAGCGCTTCTATGACTTTCTTGATGACCAGACAGAATAGAAAGGGGGCGAGAGGGTCTCCCTGTTGCTCACCCTCACACGAGTCAATTTCATGGTCCCCAAGCAATAGTTTAGAAGCCACACTATAACACGATTCTATGAAGGGATAGAGGGAAGGGAAGTGTCTAGAAACTGCTTGGAGAGCAGCATCCCTTCTGACTGAGTTGAAAGCATTGGCAAAGTCCAATTTGATCAAGGCTTTTTCATTGGACATGTTGTTGATGTATACTCGGCTGCGTGGGCAGCTGCTTCACAGCCTTGTTGAACACCAAAACCGAGCTGAGTTGGTTTCAACATTGAGGCAGGCTCTTGACTCACCATTCGTACTGCAGCCTTGGCGACTAGGCGCCGAAGGGTGTTGCCCACTGCAATGGACCTGATTCCTCCATCCTTTTTCCGGAGGGCACACAGTGAGGCACCAAAGAAAAGGGGTCTATTGGCCTCTGGGACACTGCCAGCCAGGCACACATTGGAAAATTTGGTGAGTTCAGACAACAATCTCTCTGAAACATCACCAAGTGCTGATGAAATCACACGTTTGTTGAATCTGTTGAACAAACGTCGTAAAGCCATTGCCTTACCAGGTGAGAAGATGGGTATAACGAACTTATTGTCCCATCGTATTCCACTCGAACCTGGTACTAGACCCATTTATGTACCTGCGTACAGAATGCCGCATTCACAAGTTGCTGTCGCAGAGAAATTAATTAACCAGATGCTTGACGATGATGTTATCGCACCTAGCAATTCACCTTGGAATGCGCCCCTGATCTTAGTACCTAAGAAGGACGGTACTTGGCGCCCAGTGATTGACTTTAGTAAGTTAAATGCGAAAACGATTCCAGATCGTTTCCCACTTCCTGTACTTGGTGATCTATTACGTAACATCGGAGATAACAAAGTTTTCTCGACCCTAGACTTGTTACAAGGGTTTTGGCAAGTCCCTCTTTACGAGGACAGCCAAGAGCTCACCGCATTCTCCACTCCAGCAGGTCATTTTGAATTCCGTCGTATGGCCTTCGGGTTAAGATCATCTCCTATCACATTCTCGAGGCTCATGACCAATATCTTTAGAGGTTTCATAGGTAATACACTCATGGTGTACTTAGATGATGTGATTGTCAGTTGTCTCTCAACATGCTAGTGGCACCCCCTGCTTTTCATTGGGGGGATGTTGCATCGTCTGCCGAGTGTTTTGCTTTCGTAGGGAGTGACTCTTGTGTGCAAGTTTCGTACTAATCCCTTTAGGATTTTCCAAGTGTATATAAAGATGTATCTCTCCCGCCTGCGTTCTAGGGAGTACAGGTTTAGGAACTTCAAGCGTTCCCAGTAATTGAGGTGGTTTATCGCAGGTATGCATGCCGTGTAGGTTCTCTGCACATTTTCTAGGTCAGCAATTTGACCTGCCTTGAAAGGTGCAGTTAGTGTGCAGCAGTATTCCAGCCTAGATAGAACAAGCGACCTGAAAAGTGTCATCATGGGCTTGGCATCAATGGTTTTGAAGGTTCTCATTATTCATCCTGTCATTTTTCTAGCAGATGTGATTGCTACTGTGTTATGGTCCTTGAAAGTGAGATCCTCTGACATGATCACTCCCAGGTCTTTGACATTAGTTTTTCGCTCTATTTTGTGGTTGGAATTTGTTTTATACTCCGATGAAATTTTAATTTCCTCACGTTTTCCATATCGGAGTAATTGAAATTTCTCATCATTGAACTTCACATTGTTTTCTGCAGCCCATTTAAAGATTTGGTTGATGTCTGCTTGGAGTCTTGCAGTGTCTTCAATGGTGGACACTGCAAACAAGGGAAGTGTAGGGAAAGAAGGCATGAAACTGTATGCAGAGGCCCTATCAGACCGTCGTGGAGCCCAAGAAAAAAAGAGGATCACATCAAGAATAATCGAGGGGACTGTAGAAAATGGAAGAGCTAAGCTATACATAAAAGCCCTAACAGACTAAAGCAGTGCCCAGGGAAAGCTGAGAAGTGAAAATGACAGACCACTGGACCCAGAGACAACAGATAGTGAACACACTGATGAAAGGAAAACTGCAATGGAGGCAACTAAATCGAATCTGGTGATTCATAGAGATTTGCAGTTGGAGAATGAAAGGGAGAGATCAGTCTTTGTTCATGGGCTCCAGGAAGTTGAAGGGGAAACTTACGAAGCAAGAAGACAAGGGGAGGAAAAAACGATTGAAAGCATCATGAAAGCAATAGGAGAAGATGACATGACCCAGCTGGCAAATTTTCTGAGAATAGGGGGGTTTGCAAGAGGAAGAATCCGGCCAGTCAAAGTGATTTTCAAGGCAAAATCGGCTCGAAACAGGATCCTGCAGGAGATGGCAAGACTATGGGACATGTAAGCATACCGGAGGGTGTATCTCGACCGCGACACAACATGAGAAGGCAGAAACTGAAAGAGAGCATACAAAGACAAAAGGATGCCCCCCAACCAGGACAACCCCAATGCAACCAAACATTCTAACCCAAAACACATGTGCAATACCCAATGCCTACACCCACCTCATTACAAACTCCACCTTCACAGCATCCACCCATAGTTCCTCATCAGGTCTCCCACTTTCCAAATCCCAACTTACCCCCCAGACCATGGTTTTAGAAAAGAAGTTTGAGGTTTGGTATACAAATGTAGATGAAATAACAAATAAATGTGAGGAGTGGCATGAAAGAATCAAAGAGACATCCCCAGACATAATAGCACTCACAGAAACGAAACTCACCAGGATGTAAACAGATGCAATCTTTCCACCTGGATATCAACCCCTCAGGAAAGACAGAGAAAGCAGAGGGAAAGGAGGAGTTGCACTGTTCATTAAAAACCGGTGGAGATTTGAGGAAATGGAAGGAATGGATGGAATGGGCGAAAGAGACTACAGAGTAGGAACAATCCAGTCTGAGGGTCATAAGGTGGTAATTGCAGTAATGTACAACCCACCACAGAACTGCAGGAGGCCAAGAGAAGAATACGATGAGAGCAACAGAGCAATAGTAGACACACTAGCCGAGGTGGCCAGAAGAGCTCACATGGGGAGAGCAAAGTTACTAGTTATGGATGATTTCAATCACAAGGAGATTGACTGGGAAAACCTGGAGCCCCATGGGGGTCCCAAAACATGGAGAGCCAAGATTATGGGTGTGGTACTGGAAAACGTCATGCATCAACACATTAGAGACACTACCAGAGAGAGTATTCACCTTGAGTAGTTCGGACATCGAGGATATCACTTATGAAATTCCCCTTGGAGCTAGTGATCATGTGGTTCTGTGCTTTGATTACATAGTTGAGCTACAAGTGGAGAGGGTAGCAGGAATGAGACAGGAAAAACCAACCAACAAAAGGGGGAACTACACAGGCATAAGGAACTTTCTGCAAGACGTTCAGTGGGAGAGAAAATTGGCAGGAAAACCAGTAAAAGAAATGATGGACTATGTGACATCAAAATGCAAGGAGACAGAGGAGAGGTTTGTTTCCAAGGGAAACAGAAATAATGGGAAGACCAGAACGAGTCCTTGGTTCACCCAAAGGTGTTGGCAGGCAAAAACCAAGTGCACTAGAGAATGGAAAAAGTACAGAAGACAAAGGACCCAAGAAAATAAAGAGATTAGCCGAAGAACAGAAATGAATAAGAAGGGAGGCTCAGCAACAATACGAAAACAATATAGCATCGAAAGTCAAGTCTGACCCGAAGCTGTTGTATAGCCACATCAGGAGGAAAACAACTGTCAAGGACCAGGTAATCAGGCTGAGGAAGGAAGGTGGGGAGTTCACAAGAAACGACCAAGAGGTATGTGAGGAGCTTATCATGAGATTTAAAGAAGTATTTACAGAGGAGACAGGAAGGACTCCAGGAATTCAGAATAGGGAGGTATACCAACAAGTGCTGGATGAAATACACACAACCGAGGAGGAAGTGAAGTAGCTGCTATGTGAACTTGATACCTCAAAGGCGGTGGGACCAGACAACATCTCTCCTTTGGTCCTTAGAGAGGGAGCAGAGACGCTGTGTGTGCCAATAACAAAAATCTTCAACACATCCATTGAAACTGGGCAATTACTTGAGGTATGGGCGATGGGAAATGAAGTTCTAATATTTAAGAAAGGAGACAGACAAGATGCATTAAACTACAGATCTGTGTCACTGACGTGTATAGTATGCAAAGTCATGGAGAAGATCATCAGGAGAGTAGTGGAGTACCTAGAAAGATACAAGCTTATAAACAACAACCAGCACGGTTTCAGTGAAGGAAAATCCTGTGTCACAAACCTACTGGAGTTTTATGATAAGGTAACAGAAGAAAGACACGAGAGAGAGGGGTGGATAAACTGCATTTTCTTGGACTGCAAGAAGGCCTTCGACACAGTTCCTCACAAGAGGTTAATGCAAAAGTTAGAGGATCAGGCACACATAACAGGAAAGGTACTGCAATGAATCAGAGAATATCTGACAGGGAGGCAACAAAGAGTCATGGTACGTGACGAGGTGTCAGAGTGGGCGCTTATGATGAGCGGGGTTCCACAGGGGTCAGTCCTAGCACCTGTGCTGTTTTTGGTATATGTGAATTACATAATGGACGGGATAGACTCAGAAGTGTCCCTGTTTGCAGATGATGTGAAGTTAATGAGAAGAATTAAATCGGTCGAGGATCAGGCAGGACTACAAAGAGACCTGGACAGGCTGCAAGCCTGGTCCAGCAACTGGCTCCTTGAATTTAACCCAGCCAAATGCAAAATCATGAAGATCGGGGAAGGACAAAAAAGACCGCAGACAAAGTATAGTCTAGGTGGCCAAAGACTGCAAACCTCAAAAAAAAAAAAAATATCTTGGGGTGAGTATAATACCGAGCACATCTCCTGAGGTGCACATCTATCAGATATCTGCTGCAGCATACGGGCGTCTGGCAAACCGATACCTCAGTAAGGAAGAATCTGTGCAATGCGGATGAAAATGTAGAGGGCATCCATGACAATGTGGTGAGACATGTTGATGGGGTCATAGGGCGCAACACCCCACATATCTGGGTGACTTTCAGCCTTGCGCACAACCTTCTGTGTATCGTAGAGCAGAAATGCTGAGAAGAGCAGCAGACCACCATACAGGGAAATGAAATAGAGAGAGAGGCCCAGGGCAGATGTTGGAGGAAGGAAGGCCGAGCCAAGTGATGCAACAAAAACGCCCCCAAGACCAATGCCAAGAGGCCCAGCCCAGTTTAAGAACTTGTCGCTAGGAGCACACACAGCCACAGTGCTTAGACCCGCAATGATACCTGCCGTGTACCATCCTGCCCTGATGGCAATAGCACCCCCCAGGGCACCAATGGGGGCCACAGCCAATCCCAGCATGTCACAGTTGATAAGCCACATTATCTGTTTGGCTCCCAGCCCAGGAGTGTATGGAATAGCCATCATTGCTTGTCCTGTTCCCACAATTCCTACAAGGATTCCAACAGTAGACAAAATGGGATGGCGGGAGCACAAAGCATAGAAACGATGTCCCAGGGGTGAGCGGGGTGAGCGGAAGATAGTCACTGCAGATGCTGCAGTAGCAACACACGATGCCCCAAAATATGCATACGTATTATGGATGCGATCACACACATATTGTGGCCACACGACCATACGATCAATGGCTCCAGGCTCATTGGACATGCCAAGACCATAGTAACAGAGTGCACCCATGCCCACTACAGCACCTCCAGCAGCAGCAATTTGTCCCACCTCCATTGGTCCAATTTTACCTTTGACAGTCTTAGTTGCTTCTATGGTCTGTGCCTGCACTTCCCGAATCCTTGACCTTCGTGTGAAGCTTCGTCCAGCACCTTTGTACTGTCTTGTCAATGGCATAAATGGCGATTTTGGCGTGGCCACCACAGATGACCGCAAAAATCCTCTGGCACAAGAAATACCCACTGTTGATAATCTTGCAGCCAACATGTTGAAAATACTTCAACACAACACCCCCATCACCACCCCCAGACGCTCCAACGTTCAAGCTCTCCAACACAAGAACATAAGAAAGGAGGAACACTGCAGCAGGCCTGTTGGCCCATACTAGGCAGGTCCTTCACAATCCATCCCACTAACAGAATATTTGCTCAACCCAGTTTTCAATGCTACCCAAGAAATAAGCTTTGATAATTCTATTTACTCATGTGCGAGTCCCACTCAAATCCAACCCCTCTCACTGGAAAAATAAACACATAAGCAGTGGGCTTTATCGAGTCACAAACAGATCTGATCTGTCTGTGACTGGATAAAGCCCACTGCGTGGGCGAAACGTTGTCAATAAAGGATCACATTATACTGCTTATGTGTTTATTTTTCCATTGTGTCGGTATTTTATACCATTTGTTTTCAACCCCTCTCACTCATGAATTTATCCAACCTAAATTTGAAACTACCCAAACCTAAATTTGAAACTACCCATATTTATGCAATGCATGATAATCTATGTAACTGTATTTGTGCATACCTGAATAAACTTACTTACTTAACACTCATAGAAGAGCAAATACCTGTGAGTTCGTCGGAATGTTCAACCAGTGATGTCTTCTTTGTCCTCCTGATGTTTGTGGTTGTTGAATAATGTGGAGGTGTGTCATATGTGAAGTGTTAATGGTTGTTGGATGGTTGGAAGGAGTGTTGGTAGATACCATAACACACTTTATGGTCAATATTATTACCAACAACATCATCATGATGGTGTGAACCACACACCACGTATTGTCTTACACTGAGAGAAGCTGTGTTGTGAACCACACACCACCAGTGGTGTCTTATATACACTGAGGGTGGCTGTGTTGTGAACCACACACCACCAGTGATGTCTTATATACACTGAGGGTGGCTGTGTTGTGAACCACACACCACCAGTGATGTCTTATATACACTGAGGGTGGCTGTGTTGTGAACCACACACCACCAGTGATGTCTTATATACACTGAGGGTGGCTGTGTTGTGAACCACACACCACCAGTGATGTCTTATATACACTGAGGGTGGCTGTGTTGTGAACCACACACCACCAGTAGTGTCTTATATACACTGAGGTCTGTGTGGAACCAACCAGTGATGTCTTTACACTGAGGGGGCTTTTAGTGTTTTAAACAGGGTGGCGTGTGCCCCCCAGTGATGAAAGGGGCTGGTCCAAAATTGCATAACCTGCACTTGGTAGCCTTAGTTGATGTCTATATATATATTCTCATGACACTTGCGTTCAAAGAAGAGCTTAGCGGATAAAAGTGCACTAAAAGGTCGAGAGGAGGAGGAGAAAGAGAAGAGAAGAAGAAAAAGAGTAGTAGAAAAGGGAGTGAAGAGAAGAATTGCAAGAAGTAACAATATAAGTAATAGAGTAAAGAATGGTGACTGAAAACTGAGACCAACAGAAGAGTAAGAAGAGATGAGATGGTTAGAAGAGACATGCTGAGAGAGGAAGTTATAGTAGATGGTGAGTGAGAGGGAAAGTTATGGTAGATGGTGAGTGAGAGGGAAAGTTATACAACTTTCTACTTTGTATTGGACTGGTGAGGCCGCTGTGTGGCGAGCCGTTTCCTCAATAAAGATGCCCAAGTGTTGTATATGTGTCCAATTTATCAGTATATAAGCTGCCTCTTTGCAGATGTGCTGTGTTCAGTTCAAGGTTGGTGGGCTGGCGGCGTCGGCTCAGGGTTGGGGGACTGACCACCTCGGGCTCCTCCTATTCTTCGCGATTCTCCTTTGTGGGCTGGTGGGGCCACTGTGTGTGGGGGGCGTTTCCTCGGTAGGGATGTGTTGCATGTGTCTAATTTACCAAGTATTGGTTTGGAAATAGGTTAGTTGATGAGTGAAACAGTCTGCCTAATAGGGTTATTGAGGCTAAAACCTTGGGTAATTTCAAATTTAGGTTGAATCATGAGAAAGGTTGGATTTGAGTGGGTCCTGCACATGGGTAAATTTAATTTTCAGAGCTTATTGCTTGGGTGGCATTGTAAATTGTGTTGGGCAAATATCCTGTTAGAGGGATAGATTGTGAAGGACTTGCCTAGTATGGGCCAACAGGCCCATACTAGGCAGTGTTCCTCCTTTCTTATGTTCTTATGTTATGGTAGATGGTGGGTGAAAGGGAAAGTTATGGTAGATGGTGAGAGAGAGGGAAAGTTATGGTAGATGGTGAGTGAGAGGGAAAGTTATGGTAGATGGTGAGTGAGAGGGAAAGTTATGGTAGATGGTGAGTGAGAGAGAAAGTTATGGTAGATGGTGAGTAAGAGGGAAAGTTATGGAAGATGGTGAGTGAGAGGGAAAGTTATGGTAGATGGGAAAGTTATGGAAGATGGTGAGTGAGAGGGAAAGTTATGGTAGATGGGAAAGTTATGGAAGATGGTGAGTGAGAGGGAAAGTTGTGGTAGATGGTGAGTGAGAGGGAAAGTTATAATAGATGGTGAGTGAGAGGGAAAGTTATGGTAGATGGTGAGTGAGAGGGAAAGTTATGGTAGATGGTGAGTGAGAGGGAAAGTTATGGTAGATGGTGAGTGAGAGGGAAAGTTATGGTAGATGGTGAGTGAGAGGGAAAGTTATGGAAGATGGTGAGTGAGAGGGAAAAGTATGGTAGATGGTGAGTGAGAAGGAAAGTTATGATAGATGGTGAGTGAGAGGGAAAGTTATGGTAGATGGTGAGTGAGAGGGAAAGTTATGATAGATGGTGAGTGAGAGGGAAAGTTATGGTAGATGGTGAGTGAGAGGGAAAGTTATGGTAGATGGTGAGTGAGAGCGAAAGTTATGGTAGATGGTGAGTGAGAGGGAAAGTTATGGTAGATGGTGAGTGAGAGGGAAAGTTATGGTAGATGGTGAGTGAGAGGGAAAGTTATGGATGATGGTGAGTGAGAGGGAAAATTATGGTAGATGGTGAGTGAGAGGGAAAGTTATGATAGATGGTGAGTGAGAGGGAAAGTTATGGTAGATGGTGAGTGGGAGGGAAAGTTATGATAGATGGTGAGTGAGAGGGAACGTTATGGTAGATGGTGGGTGAGAGGGAAAGTTATGGTAGATGGTGGGTGAGATGGAAAGTTATGGTAGATGGTGAGTGGGACAGTTATAGTAGATGGTGAGTGAGAGGGAAAGTTATGGTAGATGATCAGTGAGAGGGAAAGTTATAGTAGATGGTGAGTGAGAGGGAAAGTTTTTTATGGTAGATGGTGAGTGAGAGGGAAAGTTATGGTAGATGGTGAGTGAGAGGGAAAGTTATGGTAGATGGTGAGTGAGAAGAAAAGTTATGGTAGATGGTGAGTGAGAGGGAAAGTTATGGTAGATGGTGAGTGAGAGGGAAAGTTATGATAGATGGTGAGTGAGAGGGAAAGTTATGCTAGATGGTGAGCGAGAGGGAAAGTTATGATAGATGGTGAGTGAGAGGGAAAGTTATGGTAGATAGTGAGTGAGAGAGAAAGTTATGGTAGATGGTGAGTGAGAGGGAAAGTTATGATAGATGGGGGGTGAGAGGGAAAGTTATGATAGATGGTCAGTGAGAGGGAAAGTTATGATAGATGGTCAGTGAGAGGGAAAGTTATGATATATGGTCAGTGAGAGGGAAAGTTATGATAGATGGTCAATGAGAGGGAAAGTTATGGTAGATGGAGAGTCAGTGCCGGATCAGCCGGGCTGTGGTTCGTACGTTGGACTGCGTGCGGCCAGCAGTAACAGCCTGGCTGATGAGGCCCTGATCCACCAGGAGGTCTGGCCATGGACCGGGCCGCTGGGGCGTTGACCCCTCGAAACCCTCTCCAGGTATACTCCAGGTATATAGATTCCCTTGCCCCCATCGAACCATTTAGCTTCTTGAAGCACACATTCAACCATATAGCTTCCCCTAGCTTCCCTATCCAACCATACAGCTTCCTCTAGCCCCCATCCAACCATTTAGCTTTCCCAAGCCCCATCCACCCATTTAGCTTCCCCTAGCCCCCATCCAACCAATTAGCTTCCCCTAGTCCCCATCCAACCGTATAACTTCACCAAGACCTCATAGACCAAACAGGTTCACCTAGCCCTCCCATCCAAACAATTCAGATTTCACTAGGCCATACTTACATCCACAGAGCTTTTCCTGTCCCACTTTTCCAACCAGATAGCTTCTCCTAGCCCTAAATTCAACCAGATAGCTTCTCCTAGCCCTAAATTCAACCAGATAACTTCTCCTAGCCCTAAATTCAACCAGATAGCTTCTCCTAGCCCTAAATTCAACCAGATAGCTTCTCCTAGCCCTAAATTCAACCAGATAGCTTTCACTATACTAACCTGCCCATCCATCCAACCAGATAGCTTCTCCTAACCCGCCCATCCAACCAGATAGCTCTTACTAGCACGCCAGTCCCAATATAATGCTTCGCCTAGCTCGCACATCCAAACATACAATGCTAGTCACGGCATTATGCCGCAACTCCCCCACACACGTACCAAAACACAAACACATACAATGAAAGATTTTAATATATATATTTGCGCACTTACTGAGGTTTTAATATTTGGTGCTGCGTCCTTTACACTTATTCACGTCCCTCAGCCGTGTAGGAAGACTCTCACACAAATTCTTGAGGGTTTGGGGAGGTATATTATTCTATGCCTCATGTAGAGCAGCCTCCAGCCGCGGGATGGAACTGATATCCTTGCCCAGTAAACTTCGTTTCACTATTGACCAGAGGTTCTCAATAGGGTTTAGGTCTGGTGAATTGCCTGGCAAGTCATTAAAGAACCTCACTTCACAGTCCGCTAATGAACTACAGATGTGGCAGTATAACACGGTGCACCGTCCTGCATAAAAACCGTAGCCTCACACTTGTCAAATGCCTCAGGTAAATTGTCACACAATAGCTCCAGGTAATTATACTGGTTCATATACTGGTTTATGGGAAGCACAATGAGTTCACCAACACTCTGAGCACTGAAACACCCCCAAACCATGAGCAAGTCTGGGTGTTTGTGGTCTCACAGGTGTAGCGTGGGTCTAGCAGGTCACTACCTCTGGGCTGGTACACATGTCCCCCATGGTTACAGGTGACGGTGAAGGTTGCTTCATCACTCCAAAGTACTTCAGATCACTGTTGAGGAGTCCAGTGAAGATATTTCTTTGCATAATCCAGCCTACGTTTCTTCTGTGGCTTGGAGAGGATCGGTTTCTTAACCTGGCGGTGACTACAGTAGCCCAGTTTTGACACACGTCTGTTAACAGTTCTTACAGACACCTCTGAGATGTGGGTTCTTTTCTTTCAATTCTCTAGCAGTTATCTTAGGTGTACTCTCTAACTGCTCTTTAACACAGTTAAGGTACGAACAGGCCAGGCCGAGGTTTGGCAGACAGTAACTAGACACCGCCACCAGCCTTGAAATGCTGCACCCAGTTCCTCACTGAACGCTCACACACCAACATTTTCCATTATTTTTTTCTTCTGGTGCCCAGCAATGTGAAGCTCTATGATTTGAGCTATAGTTTCAGGTGTTTTAAAGACTTCCTTTTACCCATAATCAAACATGTATAGCCCCAAAACCAAAGGGAAGACCGGACAAAATATATGGCGAATGAGAGACAAAAGTGCAAAACTTCCTCTCACCATGGCAGCCACGTGAGCACTGATGAGTCACTGTGGAGTGTGGTGGCAGGCCGTGACGTCATGCTAATGGCTGCTACCCGGCATTATGTACTGACGAAAAAAGACCCCCCTGAATGATAGGCCATTTATTTTCGGCATGGCATTATGCCGGGGACACTCACCAAGTGTAATGCCGTGACTAGCACTGTATAGCTTCCAGTAAGCCCATCAAACCAGATAGCTCCTTCTAGCCATCTCATCCAACCAAACAGCACTCCCTAGCCCACCTACCCAACCAAATAGCTTTTTCTAGTCCTCATATCCTCCAAGATAGCTTCTCCTAGCCCACATATCCTCCCAGATAGCTTCTCCTAGCCCACATATCCTCCCAGATAGCTTCTCCTAGCCCACTCGTGATAAAATAATAACAAGAAAAGTTGGTAGATGGATTTATAACTTCCTGACAAATAGAACACAAAGAGTAATAGTAAACTGAGTAAAGTCTGAGGCGCTACAGTGATAAGGTCTGTTCCACAAGGCACAGTACTCGCTCCCATCCTTTTCCTCATCCTCATATCTGACATAGACAAAAATGTAAGCCATAGCTCCTTGTCTTCCTTTGCGGATGACACCCGATTGCCATGACAGTGACCTCCATCGAAGACACCACAAGACTCTAAGCGGACATCAACCAAATCTTCATAAGGACCACTCAAAACAAAATGAAGTTCAATGAAGATAAATTTCAACTACTCAGATATGGAAAACTTGAGGAAATTAAAACTGAATCAGGGTATACAACAAATTCTAACTATACAATAGAGCGAAAAAGTAATGTGAAGGACCTGGGAGTGATAATGTCAGAGGAACTCGCCTTCAAAGACCACAATAATGTATCTACAGCATCTGCTAGGAAAATGACAGGATGGATAATGAAAACCTTCAAAACTAGGAACACTAAGCCCATGATGATTCTCTTCAAATCGCTTGTTCTCTCTAGGCTGGAATACGGCTGTACACTAACTGCCCCCTTCAAGACAGGCGAAATTGCTGACCTGGAGAGTGTACATCGAACTTTCACGGCACACATAAGTACGATAAGGCACCTAAATTACTGGGAATGATTGAAGGGCTTTGATTTATTCCCTGGATCGCAGGCGAGAGAGATACATGATAATTTACATTTGGAAAATCCTAGAGGGATTGGTACCAAACTTCCACACAAAAATCATTCCCAATGAAAACAAAAGACTCTGCAGGAGATGCAACATTCCCCCAATGAAAAGCAGGGACGCCACGAGTACATTCAGAGACAACACAATAAATGTCAGGGGCCAAAGACTGTTCAAATGTCTCCCAGCATACATAAGGGGGATTACCAATAGACCCCAGGCTGTCTTCAAGAAAGCACTGGACAGGCACCTAAAGTCAATAACTGACCATCCGGGCTGGGGTTCGTACGTCAGTTTGCGTGCGGCCGACAGTAACAGCCTGGTTGATAAGACCCTGATCCACCATGAGACCTGGTCTCAGACCGGGCCGCGGGGGCGTTAACCCCCGAAACCCTCTCCAGGTATACCCATCCAACCAGATAGCTTCTCCTAGAACTCTCATACAACCAAATATCCTCTCCAAGCCCGCCCATACAACCAGATAGCTCCTTCTGGCCGTCTCATCCATCCAAATAGCTTCCCCTACCCCAAATAGCTTCTCCACCCAGATAGCTTCTCCTTGCTCTCCCATACAATCAGATAGTTTTTCCTAGTCCTCCCATACAACCAAATAGCCTCTCCAAGCACTCCCATACACCAGATAGCTACTCGTAGCTCTCCCATACAAGCAAATAGCTTCTCCTAGCACGCTCATCCAACCAGATAGCTTCTCTAGCCCGCCCATACAACCAGAAAGCTTCTCCTAGCTCACCCATCCAAGCAGATAGCTTCCACTAGCTCACCCATCCAAGCTATACTTCCTATAAATAACATTATATGCCTCATTATGTGCCTCTGTAACGTTGAGGTATAGTCCTTGGACCCATTATGTGCTTCTGTAATGTTGAGGTACAGTCCCTGGACACATTATGTGCTTCTGTAATGTTGAGGTACAGTCCATGGAGCCATTATGTGCCTCTGTAACCTTGTGACTGCCGCCGACAGGATGGGTATAGGGGTGTATAATAAAGATATTAAAGTAAACAAGGCAGAGTGTTGTGTTAGGTGCACTGAGAGAGACTGTGATACGTGAGTCATGGCAGGCAGTTCATGCTGACCTGCACTAGTGTTCTCTATATAAATCTTCTTCGTACTTGTGTTCAAGGACGAGCTTAGATGTTAAGGAAAGTTGAGTAACATGTCGAGAGCGAGAGAAAGAGAGAGAGAGAGAGAGCTCTGATGTGGGTGGCTTTACTGTTATGAACAAGGCCAACATTGTCAAAGTACCACACTGAGTTCCACTTCGACGACAGGGAGAAGCAAGCTTCTATACCACAAGACGGGCAGAAAGCAGCATCTTCACTCTGGCTGTACCCTTCTCCAGAACATCACTTCATCTGAGATCATTTATCCCCAGGATGACTCGAGTCTGGAACACATTCGTACAGCATAATGATGTCAACGAAATAAAGTCAGTTGATCAAATGAAAATGGTGAGCCACAGATGGCTCCAACTTCATCCTGTTCCCAACTTGTATGTTTCATAACAATAACAAGGCTTTCAAATGAGCTGATGTAGGTAACAGCTCTTAGCTTGTCAATAAAGTTAGGAACCCTTAACTTGTAATTAGCTTGTCAATAAAGATAGGGATCCTAAACCTAACCTTGTCAAACCCTGTGTGAAAAAGACAGAGAGAGAGAGAGAGAGAGAGAGAGAGAGGGAGAGAGAGAGAGAGAGAGAGAGAGAGAGAGAGAGAGAGAGAGAGAGAGAGGAGAGAGAGGAGGAGAGAGAGAGAGAGAGAGGAGAGAGAGAGAGGAGAGAGGAGAGAGATCAGAAAAAGATAGGAAAAGTAGGATAAAAGAGGTGAGTGAGGAGTGTGACATTATCAGAGTAGCGATAGCAGACAGAGCTACCAACCTAATCATCATGGCAGGAAGGGAGTGCACCATTGCCGTCCATCATGGCAGGACCCAGGAGCTGCACCCACACCTACCGTCCATCATCATGGCAGGACCCAGGAGCTGCACCCACTCCTGCCGTCCATCATCATAACAGGACCCAGGAGCTGCACCTACACCTGCCATCCATCATCAGGGCAGGACCCAGGAGCTGCACCCACACCTGCCGTCCATCATCAGGGCAGGACCCAGGAGCTGCATCCACACCTGCCGTCCATCATCATCGCAGGACCCAGGAGCTGCACCCACACCTGCAGTCCATCATCAGGGCAGGACCCAGGAGCTACACCCACACCTGCCGTCCATCATCATGGCAGGACACAAGAGCTGCACCCACACCTGCAGTCCATCATCATGGCAGGACCCAGGAGCTGCACCCACACCTGCCGTCCATCATCAGGGCAGGACCCAGGAGCTGCATCCACACCTGCCGTCCATCATCATGGCAGGACCCAGGAGCTGCACCCACACCTGCCGTCCATCATAATGGCAGGACCCAGGAGCTGCACCCACACCTGCCGTCCATCATCATGGCAGGACCCTGCCGCTGCACCCACACCTGCCGTCCATCATTATGGCAGGACCCTGCCGCTGCACCCACACCTGTCGTCCATCATTATGGCAGGACCCAGGAGCTGCACCCACACCTGCCGTCCATCATCATGGCAGGACCCAGGAGCTGCACCCACACCTGCCGTCCATCATAGGCAGGACCAGGGCTGCACCCACACCTGCCGTCCATCATAGGCAGGACCCAGGAGCTGCACCCACACCTGCCGTCCATCATGAGGCAGGACCCAGGAGCTGCACCCACACCTGCCGTCCATCATCAGGGCAGACCAGGGCTGCACCCACACCTGCCGTCCATCATAGGCAGGACCCAGGAGCTGCACCCACACCTGCCGTCCATCATCAGGGCAGACCCAGGAGCTGCACCCACACCTGCCGTCCATCATAGGCAGGACCAGGAGCTGCACCCACACCTGCCGTCCATCATCAGCAGGACCCAGGAGCTGCACCCACACCTGCCGTCCATCATCAGGCAGGACCCAGGAGCTGCACCCACACCTGCCGTCCATCATCAGGCAGGACCCAGGAGCTGCACCCACACCTGCCGTCCATCATCAGGCAGGACCCAGGAGCTGCACCCACACCTGCCGTCCATCATCAGGGCAGGACCCAGGAGCGCACCCACACCTGCCGTCCATCATCAGGCAGGACCCAGGAGCGCACCCACACCTGCCGTCCATCATCAGGCAGGACCCAGGAGCTGCACCCACACCTGCCGTCCATCATCAGCAGGACCCAGGAGCTGCACCACACCTGCCGTCCATCATCAGGGCAGGACCCAGGAGCTGCACCCACACCTGCCGTCCATCATCATGGCAGGACCAGGAGCTGCACCCACCTGCCGTCCATCATCAGGCAGGACCCAGGAGCTGCACCCACACCTGCCGTCCATCATAGGGCAGGATCCAGTTGTTGCACCCACACCTGCCGTCCATCATGAGGGCAGGACCCAGGAGCTGCACCCACACCTGCCGTCCATCATGAGAGCAGGACCCAGGAGCTGCACCCACACCTGCCGTCCATCATCAGGGCAGGACCCAGGAGCTGCACCCACACCTGCCGTCCATCATCAGGCAGGACCCAGGAGCTGCACCCACACCTGCTGTCCATCATCATGGCAGGACCCAGGAGCTGCACCCACACCTGCCGTCCATCATCATGGCAGGACCCAGGAGCTGCACCCACACCTGCCGTCCATCATCAGGGCAGGACCCAGGTGCTGCACCCACACCTGCCGTCCATCATCATGGCAGGACCCAGGAGCTGCACCCACACCTGCCGTCCATCATCATGGCAGGATCCAGGCGCTGCACCCACACCTGCCGTCCATCATCATGGCAGGATCCAGGAGCTGCACCCACACCTGCCGTCCATCATCATGGCAGGATCCAGGAGCTGCACCCACACCTGCCGTCCATCATCAGGGCAGGATCCAGGAGCTGCACCCACATCTGCCGTCCATCATCATGGCAGGACCCAGGAGCTGCACCCACACCTGCCGTCCATCATCAGGGCAGGATCCAGGTGCTGCACCCACACCTGCCGTCCATCATCAGGGCAGGACCCAGGAGCTGCACCCACACCTGCCGTCCATCATCAGGGCAGGACCCAGGAGCTGCACCCACACCTGCTTTCCGTCATTATTAACTACCTACCTTGCGTATAGACTTTCTGCTGCACTCATCTTCAGCCCTCCGCTGACACTCAAACACCTCCGCTGACGCTCAAGCACCTCCGCTGACGCTCAAGCACCTCCGCTGACTCTTAAGCACCTCCGCAGACGCTCAAGCACCTCCGCTGACTCTCAAGCACCTCCGCTGACGCTCAAGCACCAGCTGATAATAATGACAGTATTATCATTATACTCATTATATTCGTAGAGGCTGATGCATCGCTTGGGTAACGAGAGCAATTCAGCGGTGGCTCCAATTCCCTTGATAAATCGCTTCGCAATTTTTTCTGACTATTTATGCGATGCAGTGGAAAGAGGCGCAAGAACTTAGTATTAGATTACACTGTAACATGTTAAACAGCAAATTTTATGTGAATGATGTAAACACCGCTGACCAACCATTGAGCACTAGTATTGTTGAGATATATTAACATCTGCACTCATGACCAGAAGGTTGTTTTAACCACCATTGTGCACTAGTATTGTTGAGATATATTAACATCTGCACTCATGACCAGAAGGTTGTTTTAACCACCATTGTGCACTAGTATTGTTGAGATATATTAACATCTGCACTCATGACCAGAAGGTTGTTTTAACCACCATTGTGCACTAGTATTGTTGAGATATATTAACATCTGCACTCATGACCAGAATGTTGTTTTAACCACCATTGTGCACTAGTATTGTTGAGATATATTAACATCTGCACTCATGACCAGAATGTTGTTTTAACCACCATTGTGCACTAGTATTGTTGAGATATATTAACATCTGCACTCATGACCAGAATGTTTTAACCACCATTGTGCACTAGTATTGTTGAGATATATTAACATCTGCACTCATGACCAGAATGTTGTTTTAACCACCATTGAGCACTAGTATTGTTGAGATATATTAACATCTGCACTCATGACCAGAATGTTGTTTTAACCACCATTGTGCACTAGTATTGTTGAGATATATTAACATCTGCACTCATGACCAGAATGTT